>JAFVLL020010585.1:8809-113771 GCA_021397915.2 Tor tambroides
CCCATGCGCACCGCCACTGGAGAGGGGAGCGCGTGCAGCCGCCGGACTCCGCCCCTTCCTTGGACCCTTCCTCCTTGAACACTGCCCTCCTTCACAAACCTCGCTGCACGACGAGGACACCAGATCCCCTGTTTCTTTTGGACACTTTTACCCCCTTTGGACACTATTTTTATTATTTTTGTTGAATAAAAGCCTCTCCGAGGCCTGACGCCACACCCACTGTGTCTGTCGTTTGCTCCTCCCGCCACAGTATGTGTAGCGTGTAAAAATGACACTGTTTGCACTCTTCTCGCTAACATCTCTAATTTAATGGACCCTGAAAAGTTTCATGTACTGATATTATAGAATAATTTGGTATTATTATTATTCAGTAGTATTCTTTATAATGCAAAATGATCATTGTTTCTGCACTGTAAGAAAAGATTTGATGTAAATAAAACTAATTATTGGAGTACACTATGTTTTACAAGAAAATACTGTTTCTGTTTTTTCTACTTCAAAATTTCATGTTTAATTCAAAATGTTAGTTGCCATTTCTTTGTAATTGTTTGTGAAACACTTTTTTTTTTTTTTTTTTGAATGTATACAGTACATTTTCATGTCCTTATCATATGTAACCCTGGACCACAAAACCAATGTCAATTAAGTGTCAATTGAAATTGAGGTTTATACATCATCTGAAAGCTGAACAAATAAGTTTCCATTGATGTATGGTTTATTGGGATAGGACAATATTTGGCCGAGATACAACTATTTGAAAATCTGGAATCTGAGGGTGCAAAAAAATCAAAATATTGAGAAAATTGCCTTTTAAAGTTGTCCAAATGAAGTTCTTAGCAATGCATATTACTAATCAAAAATTAAGTTTTAATATATTTATGGTAGGAAATTTACGAAATATCTTCATGGAACATGATCTTTACTTGATTTTTGACATAAAAGAAAAATGGATAATTTTGACCGATAAAATGTATTTTTGGCTATTGCTACAAATATACCCCAGTGACTTAAGACTGATTTTGTGGTCCAGGGTCACATATAGGCTATGTTTTAATATATTGGGTAAAATATTAAAATCACTAATATTTTGCGTTAAGCAATGATACAAGATTTTAAAATGAAAACTTAGCAATTTTTAAGTAATAAACGTGTTTCTGTACTTCATTTGATCATGGGTTAATTTCCCAGAGAACACACAAACTGTCAAAAAATATATATCACGGACAGGTATACTTTATTGATTTGTATAAAAGCATCTGATAAATGCATAAGTGTAAATGTAAATAAAATTTCCAGGTGTTTCTTTATGCATATAGATCCATTTCATTCTTTAAATGCCCTTCAAAATGGATTGTGCACTGGTAAAGCATATTATACTATAACATATTTATGATTTAATTTGCAATTAAAAATATATATATTTGGCAAAAATATTTTTGTCAAATTAATCACATTATTTGACAAAAATAATTTTTCAATATACATAGGGTCATCATACTTCCATGTCCTGGCTGAGGTTTTAAATTGCCTAAAAATGTCATTCATGCTAAAGATAATGACTGAAAAGTAGTCTGACCAATAGCATGCAGGCATTCTAGATAATCGGCAAATCATGGCATGCAAGAAGGTGGGATTTACAGAGAACAGTCAAAGCAAAGCAAAACTGCATGCATATAATATATGAAGACTGTAGAGAGCACATCAGCAGTAAAACAAAGCCAAAACCTAGACATTTTAGGCAATTCAGAAATCCCAGCCAGGACATGTCAAGGAATAAGAGGATATATGGTCACCCAATTTTGAATGGCCATCAGTGGAGAAAGATATTTTTCATATTCTGTAGTTGCTGTATCTGACCAGCAGGGGCTAACAGGGTCATGTTAAACAGTCAAACCTTGACACCTTGGTTGCTCCATCCATGTGCCTCATGTATGAATGATGGATTTTTATACAGTAAGCTCAGCTGTTGTAGATCCTTTCCCCAAGTGTGTACTGAGTTCTTGCTAAGCCTGATTTTCGTGCAGATACAGTTCATTATAAGGTGTGATATCTGTGGTTCTTTGTGCCAAAATGTCATCTTGTCTTTTTTTTTTCCTCTTTCTCTTTCTTTGCTCCCTCCCACTCACCCTGTCTATCTCTTTGCAGACTGCAGTCTAAAAGTAAAAGATGTGTTAAAGGAATTCAATGCAGATGGCAGGTTAGCCAAGTACAGACACGGAGAGGTGAGTGAACAAGCTGCCAGGGGCCAACTGTCAGCACTCTGCTTTTACAGCATCTTAGTCCAATTACCCATGAACAGATCCATCCATCTCTGTAATGTGAATCACTTCACGTCTGGTTAAGCATATCTGAGCTCATCCGCTGGGCGATTCATGTAACGTGTACCTGCTTAGTCAGTGAGTGCCATGTGTACCGATTTTAGTGGCATGTCCCACACAAAACTCACTGCAATTATGTGAAGCTGTAGTGGGTGGTTGCCAGAACATTTTTCTGATTTTTAGAGCGTTGCTACGCATTTACTAGTGTATTCTGGTGACCCAAGCTAAAAGAGCTGATCCCCAAGTAGTTATGATGCAAATCAAAGGGATTTTTCAACCTGTTTTATCAGCTTGCAGGCAAAAATCGTGTAAGAGCACCTCTCTTCAACAAGCTGCATGATTTAACCCTATAAAGCCTACTGTATCATGTTTGAAATATGAATTTCTAAGGCCTCTAAAATGATCAAAACTTTGCTGAAAACCTATTGTACACAACTGTCTACTTGGCTTCAGCATGATATTTGATTTTTTGTTCACACTTTAAGTTCCAATTCTAACCAACAAACCATTAACTACAACTTTTGCATCAATAAACTCCTAATTTGCTGCTTATCAATAGTTAGTGATATATAATTTGGTCTTGCAGAATATGTACTTTACAATTACTAATAAAAAGCCAATATGTTATTAATAGGCATGATAATAAATAACTAGTTAATAGTGAAAATTGGTGAGAAGTGTTACTAATTTTTTTTATATTTCAGCACGATATTTCATATTTTATTAATAAGTAAAAGGCCTTTTAGTATAATTCTAAGAACATCCACGTCCACATGTGGTGATTTTTATAAGGTTAATAAAATGTAAAAATAACTTTTGTTGTTAGTAATATTTCAGGATGAACATTTATTGGACTGAAGCAGCTTTGGTTTACTTGATTATCCATCCTTTTTTTTTTTTTTTTTTAGAAAAGTCATGTTAAAATGTACATATCAAATATGATACAACAGGCTTTTGAAGAATGTTTATTTGTAATTAAATAGGTTCATTTTTATCTCCATCATCGTTTTGCATTGCATATATTTTGCCCTCCCCAACTGATATTTATATGCATTTTATGTAAGTAGTCTGTTACTTTTATAAAGATCTTGTTGTTTTACATTATAAGCTATCATAATTTTATCATAAAAGCCTGATGTATCAAATATGATACAAAACATAAAATACATATAAAAATGACATATATATTAGAAAGGTTAACTTATCATCCATGAGTTTAATGCTTCCACACAATGTAGTAGTTTAACAACTGGAAGTTCAGTGTAAAATGGAAAGAGATTGCTCTGAAGTCGTGGGATTACAGCTCTTAAAAGATTTGCTATTCAGACATCCTCATGTTGCAAAAAATTTAGTCTGTACACCTGATATGTGCACTAGTTTTTCAGCTGACTGTGTGCTGACTTGGCTCTCAAACACTGTAAATCAATGCTTCAAGAGTTTTGTTTCAGTAATTTTTGTGTTTGTCTCACTCTAAGCTTTATATTTTGCTTGTGTTGTGCAACTAAAACAAAACAAACAACGAATTATGTCATGGAAGTCTTATGTATGTCAGCATGATGGGAGGAGCATCTGACTGTAACATAGCCTATATCTCAGTTTTCCTCTTTTTACTCCAGATAGAACAGCAGTATCCTGAGGCCTTTGAAGTTTGAATACAATTTGGGCTTTTTTTCTCTTATTAACTCTATTAAAATCTAGGACAGGAACAGCAGGCACTGTTAGTAGAACTAGGATTAGGTTTGTAGTGCAGAATCTAATTGGATCTCTGTTACATCCCCTTGAGAAGGTTCCAGATAATTTTATGACTTTATTAGTTTCCAATAATGTGTACTTTCGGAATGATTGCCAAAATAGATGTTATTAAAAAGCCCAGTGATGTATTCCAAAAACTAAGTGTGTTAGTGGTTTTTGTTTGTGTGTGTATTTCGTTCCTTGAATGCGTAGCAGCCTTTAATGTACCACACTCATTATTTATTGTACAAAATGATTTGTCTTTAGTGCATTGATGAGGAAGGTTTCCGCCTTTTCCTGAAGACATATTTGGAGGTGGAGGACTTCCCAATGGATCTGTGCCAGCGGCTGTTCAGATCTTTCCAGAACTCAGAGTCAGCGAAATCAGATGAAAACAGTGGGTCATGTTTATGCTTGTATATGTATAGGTGCATACACATACATGCATACATACATACACTACCATTCAAAAGTTTGTTTTTTTGTACTTGTAGTCAGAAAAGATGCATTAAATTAATTAAAAATGACAGTAAAGACATTTCAACTTTTAATTCATTACAGAACCCTGAAAATAAGTATAATGGTTTACACAAAAATATTAAGCAGCACAACTGTTTTCTAAATTGATAATAATAAATTATTTCTTGAGCAGCAAATCATCATATTAAAATGATTTCTGAATCTGAAAATTCATCACAGAAATAAATTACATTTTAAAATATAATAAAATGGTTATTTTAAATTGTAATAATATTTTTTTTACTGTATTTTTGACCAAATAAATGCAGTTTTGGATCAAAAAAATATTACAGACTATGGGTCTCATGTATAAGCAAATCTAAAAGTGAATCAACAAATTTAGTTACATTACTGGGAAACATATCGAATTATTTAAATCCTTTTATCAATGTTTGATTTTTCGTTTTTTAAAGGAACTTTCTAAGTTCAGCAGGATCGACAAAATGCTATCAAATGATTTTGAATAGTCCTTCATTTAAAAAAAAACTCAAAGTCAGGATTTATTATTTTGCTCTATAAAATATTTTTTTTAATAGCTTGTTTTTTTTTAAAGGCATGAGTCAAATAATGAAACAGAGTGGAACAGAGGATGTCTTGTATTCTGAATATAAGGCTTTCTCTCTTAGGGGACGTCTTTCTGAAGGATGTGTCCTGTTATTTCTCTCTCCTGGAAGACGGGCAGCCCAGGGACAAACTTGAATGTAAATCTCAATTTTTGCCACTTCGAATATCTATAATGATTATTGGCATCTTTGCAGTACATCTCCATGTTTTTCCCCTCACAGTTGCCTTTAGGCTCTATGACCGAGATGGCAACGGTGTCCTGGACAGTTCGGTGGGTGGTCTTAGCCTTAGCCAATTCCTCATTATGTAACAAAACTGAATCATCATGCTCGAATTACATCTTTTGGTAATATGTGTAACCAGTCATGTTTCTGAAAAACAGGAAGTGGACCGCATTATTGCCCAGATGATGCACGCAGCAGATTACCTCGGTTGGGATGTGTCCGAACTGAGGCCTGTGAGTTGTGTTTTGTTTGTGTGTGTGTGTAATATTTGCCGAGAAGAAGTGAAATGCCTATGCGCTCAACAAGATATTTTCCATCTTAACCACACCTTGCTGAAGAGACATTCCTCCTCATTTGGCATGAGTCAACTTGTCATGGGGCAAAATAAGGAAGGGAAAAAATGAATCTGACAAGATTGTTTGCATAATGTTGCTCCTTATGATTCAGATGATTTAGTTACATCATATACAGGTTACAACAGAGACACACTAACACAAAAGCATATACTTTCTGATTGCACATTGTGCTTGTTCTCAGGTGCTGAAGGATATGATGACAGCGATTGACGCAGATAGCAGTGGAACGGTGTCATTACAGGAATGGGTTGAGGGGGGAATGAATAACGTCCCGCTACTGGTTTTACTGGGACTGAAGGTAGGAAAACACAAGCATAGATTCTCACAGTTTCAGATGCAATGTCAGAGAGCTGCTACAAGACTGTACCTCAGATTACACTGCTCAGAAGCAAAAAGAAACAAAGAGAAAACATTCAAATTTAGTAGATGTATACATTTATTGCGCTCTGTCCTTCTGAGGACACTTTAGGTCCTGTTGTCTAGCTCAACCTCAATATTGCATACCATAAGCCTGCTGACTTTGCACTAGTGCAAGCAACAGTGACACTTTTAACACATTCTTGCATGCATGCACATACTTATATGCACAACCAAAACCATATTATCATTTTTTATTTTTTTTTGTTTAATTAATATATTTTTTATTTTTACAATTTATTTATTTATTTATTTATTTTTTACCTTGGATGAATTTATTTTTATTATCATGTAAGAATGATTTCTGAATGATTATGTAACAAAATATTTGAGGAATGGCTGCTGAGTCATCACAGCAATAAATTACATTTTAACATATATATTAAAATGGAAAACAGTTATTCTAATAATATATAATGATATTTCAAAATATTACTGTTAATATTTTAAAAAATACAAAAAAAAATATTTTATTTTATTTTATCAGCTCAGCAGGGGCTTTAAAAAAAACTTACCAACTTTTGAAAATTATTGTACATTGCATGTCCCATGCAAATCTGTGAGTAAATCGACAGATTTGGTTACATTACTGGGAATCATGTAATTTATTTAAACCCTGACGCAACACATGCTCGCATACATGCACATTCTTATATGCACAGCTAAATGCATATGATTATTATAATTATTATTTACATTTTTATTTGTTTATTTTTAATTTTATTTTAGTATTATTTTACATTTTTGTTTTTAACAATATGGATGTAGTGCTCAAGTGTCCACACACTTTTGCCCGTATGGGGGGCCCAGATTAAAAACTTTAAGAATTTGTCAGTGGTAAACCCATGCAGATTTTCAATGAATCTAAATTTTGTGTCTGTGGTGGTTCACAACCAGGAGGCATGTATATACCAGCAGAAAGATGCAAATAGACTTGTGAATTTTTGCAAACCAGACATCCCTTGCACAAGCCACTTGGCAGCTTCAAAATGCAAGCTCAAGCTAGCATCCAGTAAGTAACACTAGAGCAGTAGCTGGCTTCACACTCCTCCAGAGGGAGAACATAAGCTAACTAACTCCCAAGACTCCTGTGTCTGTCCATGCTGTGCTAGACAAGCCACAGAGTTAACAGCAACTTTTTCCATGACTAATTACAGCTACATATAATGAAAACCAAAGTTCAAACTTTAAATGCTAAGCCAGTGCCACTTTACACTGGAAATGTGTGTTTAGCACTAATAAGCATGGTTCACAGTTAAACCACATAGGCAAAGTCAGTGCGGAAGTTACAACTAAAAGACGTTGGTTGTTACCACCAGCGTTCACAGTCCGTTACAGCAAATGTAGCTTGTGCCGTCACGTAGATAATTTAATCACATGAATTTAGTCAGCTTAAACTTCTATTCCTTTCTTGCATTTGTGAGCCAGATGCTTAACCATGTATCAAAGCCAGGGACTTCCCCATGTGCTATTTCCACCTGCCTAAGTGGCACAAGGGGGCTATGCTGAGCCATCAGGCCCAGTTACAGCGTGGCTGTGTGGGCTACAGTTTCTGACCTCCTGTTCGGCCGCCTAAAATTCCCGCCTGAGTCATCCAAACCAATAATATTCTGAATTATTAATACTTTTCTGATGTGACTGCCTGAGTCAATGTCCTCAGCCCACCCTAACCACCTCCAGCCGGCCACTGAATTCATAAAGAATAGCCAGTAGGTGTAAGATAAGAAAGCAATGTAAAAAAAAACCAAGAAAACGACACTCTTGTGAGTCACTGAGAGTGGTTCAAAAACACTTTACACTGATTAGCATTTTATTTACTCATATGTCGTTATCGGTTTCTTTAATAGACGAGTACATTTCATCTTATTTATTAAAGGTGTTTGTCCAAAACTAAAAATTATGTCATCATTTATCACCCTAATGTTGTTCCAAACCCGTTTGCTGTTATTTTCTGTGTGAAATACAGGAGGAGAATTTCTGGTGAATCCTCGCGCATTTTTTTTTTTTTTTTTTTTCCTATGACAACAGAGGCCATAAAGTTTTATAAGCTTCAAAAATGTCAGACAAAAACACCAAAAAGTAGTTCAAGTGACACAATAGCATTGTGTGATGATTCACAGCTAAACTTTCCCTCCAGTAAACTGCGACTAATTCACTGAGTCAGTGAGCTGAACTTAAGAACCAAATCCGTGAATGAATGAGCCAATTCTTTTAACTGAACAGATTGATCCAGTTCAAAAATCAAACTGATTTGTTCACGAATCACAGATCGTTAATGAATTGCGGTGCAGTCACGTTAGCAGACTTTTTTGTGTCAATAGTCAATAGTATAGTGACATATGAAGTACAGCTCACACAGAAGTTTTGTTGGTCAACGCAGCAAATTTATGCGACAAAATCAATGCGGGGAAGTCTTTCAACCTAATGCAAAATTCCCAATCATGTGGAAATAAAATGCCTATTGAAATAACTGGATTTCACCTTTGAATATTTGCTGAACAGCAGTAAGCGTGACTGTAACTTTAATGATTTGTTCATGCTGGTTTGAAATTACATGAGAGTGAGTGAATTATGACAAAAAATTTAATTTTGGATGAACTATCCTTTAAGACAATAAATTCTTTTGTCATGAGACTATATATTGTATATCATATCTGTTTCTTTACCTTTTTAACCTTGTATCTACAGTAACACTCTGGTTAGAGGCAGATTAAAGGAATGTGAATTATTTGCTGAATAGGAACATATATTGAATGATATATTACATTTTTTTCAGAATGAGATTATAAAGAAAAACCTTACCTGTTTTCTAACATTTCTTTCTGCTTTCCCAAGATGACCCAAAGAGATGGCCAGCACCTGTGGAGGATGAAACATTTCAACAAGCCTGTGTACTGCAACGTCTGTCAGAATATGCTGCTGGGGCTGCGCAAACAGGGTCTCTGCTGCACCTGTGAGTGGAATTCTGGGTAATTTACAAGAAAGGTTCACAGATTGCTTTGCAAATGTAATCAATATTTCCAGACTGCCAATGAAATGTGTCATTTTAGCAATTAAAATGCTAAAATTTTCAAGATATATTCCAGAAATCCAGTGTGCCAGTGTGTATTGTGGTTTATCTACCTAGCTATGTAGTTATGCATAACCTTGCAAACCCATATGTTTAGTTCTGATTCAGTTCAGGCGTCACAATCATGTGCTGTTATACACAGGTTGCAAATACACAGTCCATGGTCGGTGTGCAAATAAAAACCCAGCTCCATGCACCCGCACATATGTGATGTCAAAGAAAGAGACAGGGGTAAGAACACCTTTTTTTCCTTTTTTCTTTAATGAAATTCAAAACCAGTGTTGATTTCGTCAACGAAGACGACGACGAAAAATATTCGTCAACGAACCTTTTTTCTGTGACTAAAACGAGACGTTGACGAGCTAAAACTAATATCTGATGATAAAAACTATGACGAAATTTATGCAGCGTCTTCGTTAACAAGACGAGACGGGACTAAAATGTTATTTGAGGACTACCGGACATTCAAAATACATCCTATAGGCTAAGTTAACTGTCTTGTCTTTCAAAATGTGCGTCCCTGTCATTGGATTACAATCAGATGAAGGGCGTTCTCATATCTAGCCTCAGTATGGCAGCCGCAGACAGATAGGCTACCAAAACACGAACTAACGATCTGAAACAATGGCCTCAGCACCTGAAGGGTTAGGGATAAGGTGACCAGACGTCCTGTTTTTCCCGGGAGTCACAATTCGTTGTGGATTAATTTAAAGTTAGTGAAGGCGCGACAGGCGGAATCGCGCTGATATACCTGCTCTCTCGCGCGCGCTCCACTTCTTCAGTTCTTCTCCTCTACAGCCTTACGATCAAACACACACAGCAGTCCAAATGTCTATGGTGTAGAGTATCTCACGTAAATACAGTCGGTTATGACTTAAGTGAACGTAAACAGGTGGGTGAAAACTGAATGTGGTGTCAGTATTACATGCATGCCTTCCGTCTTAAAGGGACAGCATTCCCAATTAAATACATATCTATAATACATATACAAAATGTATTTCAGTTTTTCCAAATTCAATCCTTGATTCAGATTTCTCATAAGCTTAATTGATTTGGTCTAAAGAGAGAAGAATTAATGACTATTTTTGTTTGAAGACTACATATAAAAAAGCTACCAAAATAAATGTTGGTAACTGCAGTTTGACTAAAAGTAATGACTAAAAGTATAATGACTAAAAGTTGACAAATGCAATGACTTTTCGCTGATCAAAACTAGACTAAAACTATGAAAGACTCAAATGACTAAAATGTGACTAAGACTATTAAGCATTTTCGTCTCAAGATAAAGACTAAGACTAAATCAAAATTGCCTGCCAAAATTAACACTGTTCAAAACCAATACAGATAAATCCCATCCCAGGACTGCATGACATAACTGTAAATAATGTAAAAAGTAAAAAATGCACAAACAGCTTTTAATGCTACCACTCTGTGTTATATATAATTTATGAAACTGTATTTTAAAAAGTAAATACTTTTACAGAATAAAAACTTTTTTTAAAAAAAGGGAACAAAAATAAATTAAAAGAGCATATTTTAATAAGTACATCTCCTTTAAATAGTGTAAAAATGGGCTACATGTATTAAAAAGGATCAGTTTATTTCTTATTGTTCCAGGTCCTGTGATGAGGGTGTCTCAATAAGGTCCTCATTGTATATCTTACTTATTGGGCCCAGGGCAGACAGAGCCCAGTTTAAGCATCTGGAAATGTAAATAGCATATGTGCATCTAATTTGTTTGCATGCAGATTGCGACCCATGACTGGGTGAGTGGAAACTGTGATTCTGGGAAGTGTGACCGTTGTCAGAAGAAGATAAAAAGCTTGCACGGCCTCACTGGGAAACGATGTGTCTGGTGTCACACCATGGTGAGACTGAGACTTTGTGAAAAGCTACAGTACAATATACAGTTGCTGAAAATCTTTATATAATAAAAGATTAAAGTGTACATAGCAGCAGTTGGGTAAAAGAAAGAAATGCACTTCAGAATCACTGTTGATATCACAAATGAAGCAGGTCAATTTGTCATTTTCTGGTTCATAGTTTTTCATTACATCATTTTTCCTGTCATATTTTAGAGACATGATGAGTGCGCAACCCAGGAACCCTTTGACTGTGATTGTGGCCCTTTCAGAGATCATATCTTACCACCGTGGGCCATTTATCCTGTCATCAAGGTAATGCAAATTAAAGTCTGTTTGGAAAACCTACTTAATTCCATGTCTCAGGATTTGTATACAGCAAAATATACTCAAGTATATGCTTACATGTACACTTTTATTATTTTATATTTAATGATATATATAACATACATATAACAACATGATTAGATGGTTTAAATGGTTAAAAGATTAGAGGTCTGCTTAAATAGAAGACAAAAGCACAGATTAATTGTGATTTCATTCTCCGTTACGTCTTCTGTTCTTTGTTTCCTCACTTAGGAGAGGCCGAACTGCATAAAGAACGGCTGCGCATTTGCAAGTGATGACAGTGACCACAACACTACACCTGATGGACAGGTACTACAGGTAAGACACAGCATGGACAGTCGCTTATGTTTCAGTTTTCCCAGGCAGAGATGAGAGATACTGAATAATGGTAGTGAAACTAATACACTACTTCCTGTCCCCTAACAGATAAACCCAATTCCTGACACTCATCCTCTTTTGGTGTTTGTGAATCCTAAAAGTGGCGGCAAACAGGGGGAGAGGTGAGGACACTTCCATCCATCCCTGCATCAGTTGTTGTCTAATTGTGTGTGTGTCTTAGATATGTGCATTTTAAATCATAATTTGTACTCACAAAATGTGTGTTCTTACAGAGTCCTTCGGAAATTCCAGTACTTGTTGAATCCTCGGCAGGTTTATAACCTTTCCAATGGTGGACCAGGACCAGGGTAAGGATTTTGCTACCGTTCAGCATATGTATGTCTTTATTTGTGCCATTCAGTTGAAATTGTGGACAACAAAACTATTACAAATGGACTAAGATTGAAAAATACATGGTGTGTGATCGATTTTGCGTTTTAATAGATGTGGATGGTGATATATTTGGTTTAATACAACTTGTAAAAGCTTCTTAAAACTCAAAGTGGTTGTAATCTTTATGATCTTTTATTTCCAAACCAGGTTATGTTTCTTCAGAGATCTGCCGGACTATAGAATATTAGTTTGTGGAGGTGACGGCACAGTTGGCTGGATCCTTGACGCTATAGGTCGGAAACTAAATCAAACATACATTGTGTGATGCTCAAAGCAAGACCATAGAGGATATGTACTGTATGTTCAGCTCTCATTTCACTTTTAACCAAATGTTCTTTTCAATTCCTCATAAAGATAAAGCCAACCTGCCAATGCGCCCCCCGGTGGCCGTGCTTCCTCTTGGCACAGGAAATGATCTTGCACGCTGTCTTCGATGGGGAGGAGGTGAGGGCAAAAGCTGAACTTGAAACTTAAACATGTGCTTTTATGCCTATATTTAGTGTTTCTCACGGTTATAATGTTATAGGTTATGATGGTGTGGATCTGGGCCGGATCCTGAAGGACATTGAGGGCAGTTCTGTGGTTCCGATGGATCGCTGGAGCATACAGGTGACCCTGGAGGACAGTCAGGAGAGAGGTGACCCTGTGCCCTATGAAATCATCAACAACTACTTCTCCATCGGAGTGGTATGACACATACAGTACTGCATTCATCTGAAATGTGACCTTTATTATATTCACTTTTACGTACTTTCAATCCTCTCATTTTCTTTCTGTTTCTCTGCCAATATAATATGTGTTATTTGTAAAACTTTGTTATTTAACTCATAGTATATTTATCCTGTTTGTGGAACAGGATGCCTCCATTGCTCACCGCTTCCACACCATGAGGGAGAAACACCCACAGAAGTTTAACAGCAGGTGAGCATGATGCACACTAGGATTCCACAGATCTACTCATCAATATGCATTTCTTTAAATAATAGTAATGATAATCCATCACCTAATTTTAAAGTTTATGACATAAGACAATAGCTCAGTCTTGGCCTTTTATAATTATGTGATGTTTGTAAAGGGTGTATTTCTAATGTTCATTACAATGCACATAAGAACAGTGGATTTGGTAAGTTAATTATAGAAAACATTAAATAAATTTTAATTTATTAATTAAATGTATTTTTAAAATGAGGAAAACATTTTAGATGTCGATTGTTTGTTTGACTGAAATCGAGTGATTTTTTTCTAAAAATAATAATAATAATAAATTTTCTTGATTATTTCCTGAAATTTAGTTATTGTTTTTGAATTTCATTTTTGAAAGGAAATAAAGATGAATTATAACTGTAATAAAGATTATATTATATTATATAGAAATAAATTCAGCAAGGGTGCATTAAAATTCATTTAAAGTGACAGTAAAAATGTTCCATTGTTACAAAAGATTTCTCCTTCAAATAAATGCTGTTCTTTAGATCTTTCTATTTATCAAGAATCCTGCAAAAAAAACGTATCACAGTTTCCACAAAAGTTTAAAGCAGCACAACTGTTTTTAACATTGATAATAATAAAAAATGTTATTAGAGCATCAAATCAGCATATTAGTATGATTTCTGAAGGATCATGTGACACTGAAGACTGGAGTAATGGCTGTAGAAAATTCAGCTTTGGAATCACAGGAGAAAAAAAATACATTTTAAAACATACAAATAGAAAACAGTTCATTTAAATGATCTGCAGTGGGTAGCATTAGTTTGTGGCTTCCTTTTTATGCATATATACCTTTCTCACAGAATGAAGAACAAACTGTGGTATTTTGAATTTGCCACGTCCGAGACGATCTCAGCATCTTGTAAAAAACTCAAGGAGTGTCTCACCATTGAGGTAAGAAAAAACATCTTACAAAAAAGGATCACACTCCCATCTAAGTTCAAAGAGGTTATTGATCATTCCAGCTACCCTTGCTCCTCCTTCCCTTGTGTTGAAAGCCCATCAAAAGGCATCAACTTAAAAGCATGAGCACAGTGAGGGCATTAGAGCGCTAACACCTGTTATTAACCTGCTTCTGGTATTAGTCGTCTGTCAGAGCTCAAGCCAGGAACATTTCAATCTACCAGATCAGGGGCATTCATTCAGAATATGAAGCAAATGCAATTCATTACTTAAAAATCTGCTTACGCAAGTTAGAAGTATCCGGCTAGAAATCATTTTGAATATGAAAAACGTAACGGAACTGACCCCAGCGCCTCTGTCTGGCCTCATCCAGTGTTGCGGGACCCAGCTGGATCTCAGTAATCTTTCTCTGGAAGGCATTGCCGTCCTCAACATTCCCAGCATGCATGGCGGCTCTAACCTGTGGGGTGAAGCCAAAAAAAGTGACAAAGCGGATCAGGACTTGCCCAAGGTCATAGTAGACCCCGAAGTCTTAAAAGTGAGCCCACAAGGTATGTTTTCTTCAATGCAGGGAGAAGCTTTTAATATGAAGGTTATCCAAAACACTCAACAGACTGTCTTCAAACAGACATGAGCGACAAACGTGTAGAGCTGGTGGGACTGGAAGGAGCCATTGAGATGGGACAGATATACACAGGGCTGAAGAGCGCAGTCCGACTCGCCAAAACATCTCAGATTACCATCAGGTGAGACAGCAAATGTCCTTAAACAAGCTCAAGCTCATACTCATACATGACATGCTCAGACATGTACATCTGTCTAGTCTACATGCATTTGCATACTCGTTTGTTCGCTTTTTCAAATATAAAATCTTTAAATTCCATTCCATTCATTCTTTTGTCATTAAATGGGGATGGTCAATTTATTCTGTAACACTCTGTCAACCACTATTGAGTCATATAATGTGAATGTTTGCTTTGTCACCCAAGCAATTGCCCATTATATAATGGTTCTAAAAATTTACCTCATTGTTTTATTCAAAAATGTTCACTCATTTATAGGACAAAGAAGCCTTTGCCCATGCAGATTGACGGAGAACCGTGGATGCAGCCTCCTTGTACCGTAAGTGTCCACCATACTGCCTTTCAAAGCATTTGACTTTGATTCATCCAGGTGACTCTTTTGAATCAATTCACTAAAAAGATTCAGATTCATACACTGATTTCATACACTTTCTGCTGGTTACACTGTAGTAGTAATAAGCGAATGTCTTTTTGTGTGTTGTGAGTGAATCATTCACAACCAAAATACTTTGTGTCTACAAATCTACTTAGAAACTCCATAAATAGTGTTTAGATATCCTAAGTGTTGTTTCCAAATAATCAAAAAAACACAACAGTTATTTTAATTGAATAGCCTATTTTTTAGTGAATGATAAGGATTTGTTCAAAAAATTCATTCAACTATGAAACGTCATCCAAGATGTAGAGTTTGTTTCTTCATGGGAACAGATTAGGAGAAATTTAGCATTATGGGTGAATGGGTGCCGTCAGAATCAGCTGATGAAAACAATTCTAAATTTCTCCAAATGTGTTCCGAAACAAACTCATCTACATCTTGGATTGCCTGAGGGTGAGTAAATTTTTCAGGGTGAATTAATTTTCGTTTTCATTTTTTTTTTTTTTTTGTGAACTATACCTTTAATTGCAGTTCAAACCAATAGAAACATGTCTGCATAAAATGAGATTTAACTTATTGCGTTGTTTTATCTGTTTGTCTTCCTCAGATTCACATCACACACAAAAACCAAGCCAGTATGCTGATGGGCCCTCAAGCCAAATCTGGCTTTTTCAACATGAAATAGAGTTTACCTGTGCTTGGGGATGATTCAGTTCGCTTCAAAACTCTGTGTGCATTAACAAGGACTCTGAAGCCAATGACAGTCTAAAGCCACTATGTACATTTTGCAGCAAATGCTTAAGGTTTTAGCTTACTCAAATCCTTATGTGTTTTTAGGAGATTATCCTTACATGAAGTACAAACTCTTCGCTAGGCCATCTTAACATCAAATATGCTCTCTTTAAAGACGTGTAGTGCTCTTAAACAGTAGCTCATGCATTTTTGCATGCATTTTTTTGCTGTGATATACATATCATGTGCACAGGTCATTCCAAGTAAATAGGTTGGATATTTGTTTTAAGGTTATGTAGATATACATAAAAATATGCATTACTCCAAAGCATCCAGTGTATGAATCAAGGTTTGATGCACAGTGACTTTGCTGTATAGGTGGTTTAAATATTAGAGATAGATCTTTGCTAATTCTGCACACTGCTTTTAGTTATACCTTTAGATATTTTCTCAGCTGCTTTCACTAATTTACTAATCATGAATGTCAGATTACTCCAGGCTAAACAAGTTACCAGTGTGATCTTTACCAGAACAATGACTATCTTTAGCAAATTAAAATCTGAAGAGCTTTATGAAACATCTAATTTATTTGCTGTTAAAGTGTAAACACCTAAAATAGTAGGTGTGATGTTTAGATAAAATATCGAAATGAAATCAACAGTATGTTAACTAATTTTATTAGGTTATTTTCATTGTATTAAGAATGTATCAAGTCAGTTGTGTAAAACTGATTTTGCAGCATTTCATACATTTACACAGTTAGCAGTTAATCTATTGTATTTCCTTCAGATAACTCTCAATAAGCAAAATCCTAAAGGTTTTAGATTGCACATTTATGGCACTTTGGCAGGCTTTCTAATTTTACGTTGTTCTTGAGAATGTAGAGGATCTCTAAATTTTGTGAATTTGTCTGAATAAACATTTCAATGTTAAATGATTTGCAGTGTATCTCTTTGTTTTGATAAAGGTTTCATAATACACTCATAAGGTGTTTACCGCATATAAGCACTAGAGGGCGCCATCAGTTTGTCTAATTTTACACGAGCCTGATCAGCATTGGTTCAAGTCCAAAGTTTCATTTTCTCATACAATTTCTAGGCCACTGAAAGTAAGTTGTATTTATTTATTCATTTATTTATCTATTTATTTAGTATAACGCAAATAAACTTATATCCTTTTTTTTAAAACTAGCATGTGATAACTCACGATAACCCAAATATTAGTAATTTATAATACATGTCAATATTAAAATGAGCTCAGTTTTTTACTAAAATGTTGCTATTGTTGCTTCGGTATGTGAGGATTGTTGCCTAATTCTTAAAAATGAATCTCAAGGTTCAGTATACTTTCACTAACCATGACACGCTAACGATGTCTGATTTTGATTCGTGGATAAATTGTTCTTTTGAGTCGAATCTTTTCAAAGAATCGGTTCACAAAACGACAACGTGGTTTTCGCGTGAACAACTCATTGACTAAAAGTTACTTTCACATCCAAACAACAGAAATATTAAGAATGTACCTGAAATATGTTTATTATGTAAAAGTTTTATCAACTCGCAAACAAAGACTCTGAGTTGTTGTAATAGCATTTTTTAACGTGCAACAATCCAAAAAAAGAGAAACTAAATGAAGTTCAGCATTGACTAATATAAATGCAAGCTACATTTAGCTTAATAATAATAATAATAATGTTTACAAGCGCGCATCATGACGTGTCAAAATTGCTTTTCGAAATGGTTCATTAATGAACTGTTCTAAAGAACCGATTCACTGAAATTAGTCAATCTTGCCCTCACTGGTACAAACATAGTATTTGTTCACCATGGCAGTCGAACACATACTTTTTGTAAGTAACCCTTGGTAATAGTGTCTACTTAATGATGCTATTTATAGTACTATAACAGTGTTTATTTGTAACTGCAAAACGGTTTCAGTGGTCTTCAATGTTTGGTCGTGCCAAAACATTGCTTCTGTGCATGACGACCAATCGTATCGCGCCAATTGTGTAGCCCCGCCCCCTTGAAGATTTTAGCGTCTCTCCAATCTCTTGGTCCCGCCCCCTTTGCAAGTATTTCCTTCACATGTGCGTTTCTAAACGCGACGGGTCTGTCCGCAGATGCTGCTGCTGATACTGAGCTAGAGCTGGGGAATATTGCACAAGTCAGAGTGCTGGCTGGTGGCGAGTGGGTGTCTTTCACCCACACTCAGTACTTTTCATCTCTCGCTCTTCTTTCATCTGCTGTTGCTTTCTTATTGAGTGACACGCGGACTATGAAAAATATGACTTTCCGACGCGTAAAGAAGCTGAACTCAAACGAGCCGGACAGCGGGTCGTTGTGTCATGACAGTGGGGAGATCTACTTTACGTCCTCCAAATCAGACAGCTGTGGGACTGTGGATCGTGGACCCTCAAACTCCACTGAGGTTTATAATTATAAGACCCTCGCTTACTCTGGAGGGACCCTACCAAGGAACTTTAAAAAGGTTTGAGCATTTCATTTGAAACATTTGAAATTCAGTTTGCTGTATTTGACTCCTTAAAAGTGTTTACATGGCGAAATATTAATGAATATATTTAGTTAGTTAAACATTTTCAGTACATGTGATTTATATGTACTTTTGATTCTCTTCTGGGGGAAAAAACTTTTTAGCACAGCCTAAGGTGATTTGCTGGTCTTAGTCAAACAACCCATGATCAAAAAGGTGTTTTGGATGGCACTTTTCAGATAGTCAGGTTGGGGACCTTCTTAAACCAGATAAGACCAACAAACCATCTTAGGCTGGTTTTAGAACAATATTGGCTTAGTCAAGCTATTAATAGCCAGATGTTGAGTGCAGATGCTTATTTAGAAAATCCTGATTCTGAATGATCTTATACCATCTTAAACTGGTTTTAGCTGGTCTCAAACCTTGCCTTGGCAAACTTGGGAGACCAGCTAAGACCAGCAAACCAGTTTTTTCTTCAGCAAGGTTGAGCTGTAGTTTCCGCAGCGTGTTACTGAGTTAAAATTGAACTCGCACTTCATCACTCATACTAATATCAGCTACTGGTGTCAAAGCTTTAGAAGAAATATTACACATGTTTATCTCCTTTATTTCTGCCCTCTATGCGTGAACATCTTGAATATATTGTTTGGTGTTGTCTGGTCTTAATTAAGCACAGAAATAACAGTCCTGTGATGAGTTTGCTTTGATTAGAACCAGCAGTGTGCATGCAACACTCAAGTTTGATTAGTTTGAAGGCACACAAGTTGAGCTCCACCTCTCTTACTAGCTTTTGCCACCATGATTGGATGTAACTTTATAGGACAGCATTTCTCAAACCTGGTCTTTGGAGTAGCTTTGAACTGGTCATTTTGGATGTTTCTCTTATTAACACACCTGATTCATATCCTCAGCTCATTGTTTGATGCTCTGAACTGGGTATGAGACATTCAAACTGTGCAATATTCAAGTACTCCAGGAGTAAGAACCACTGTTGTATGCCACTAGTTAAGGTAGTTAGACTCAGTTAGGTAGTCAATTAGATTATGATGTCCCTGTTTGAATGGCTCAAGCAGTTGTCACACTTTGCTTGGCATGCAAAGATTTTTTTGACCTGCACTCATTCACACCTGTCCATCAGTGTGCATCTGTGATGGTTCCTCTCAAGAAGCTCATTTGAATGTATACGTGTGAGCAGTCATGCAGAACTTGAAGTAGCTACACTTGTTCATTTCTGCATGACTCTGAATCATTATTTTTCATGCAACACGGGCGATAATTCATGTCATGCCATAGAAAGTAGAGATTGACCAATGTTCATACAACTTTTACTACTTTTCGGTAGTAAAATAACTTAAGTTTTCACAAGGTCAAAGGTTGTATGCTCAACTTTTTTAGGTAGCAACCATTCATTATCAGATGAGAAGCATTTTTTAGCATTTTAGCATTATAAGCTAAACCGTGCCAACCCCCAAAAAAGAGGAAAATATATTTTCATGAAAATTTATAAAAACATTATTATTAATACTATATTAACAATAATAGAAAGAAGTGCATTTTCATATAAACTATAAATACTTTTATTATTGTTAACAGTAATTGAAATTAGTGTTTAATTTACATATCTGAAAATGTTTTGCTCTTAATAATAATAATAATAATGAATTTATTTATTTAATATTTACATATATGTTTTATTATAATTTTTTTTTTTAAGATGGATAGATGCATACTTAGATACTATAGACAATGTCTAGTACAAAGTGTCTCACATTTCCTTCCAAATCCAAAGAGAGGCATTAATCTGCTGGTCAATTCTATAATGTGCTCAGCTTTGGCAAAAGCAGTTGCTCTCTTGGGTTTTGACCATACAGATGTGAGCCTGCTTGGTTCTGGCCCTTGGGTTTAGACACACTGAAGTGTGCTTCATGGTCACTCATGGTGTAAAGTGTTTCCCGGTGTATTTGGACCACCCACACGCAGGTCTGACTCCACCGACTCTTTTGAGTAACTGTATGTGTCCCTGCTGAATTCTGGGCCTGCTCTTTTACAGTCCACCTCCTGTGTGGCCTACCGATTCGTTTTATGGATCCTGACCAAGTGTCCGGGGCAGTGAAGCCCCCTCCAGATTGTCTGAGACGTTTGTGGTGTGGAACTGAATTTACTGCAGAATTGAAAAAGCCAAAGTGACCAGGGGTCAGTGTGGTTGTGTTGTGGTTGTACATGGTTGTGACCATGTAATGAAATGGCTTTTGAAATTCAAATAGGGCTGATATGATCTCAGTATTTCCCGGTAGCTGTCTTGTGGCAATCAAAACTACATCTATAATCTAGTATGTGTTATGACTCTGATGTTCTTAGGGATAGTTAACCCACAAATGACAATACTGTCATTTATTTACCCTATCGTTCCAGTCTGTCTCAGTGTTTTTAGTTTTTCTTTTAGTTTTAGTGTTTAGTTGTAATGTTTTGTCGTTTCAGTTCTCTGTTTTTGTTTAATGTTTTTATCCGTGCATTTAAAGTCAATGACATCTAATGTTTTGTCACTTAGGGTGAGTAAATGATGACAGTTTTCATTTTTGGGTGAACTATCCCTTTAAGGCAATGTTGCTGTTTACAAATAGAAGGCTTTTAGATGGGGAGAAATTTTTGCCATTTTAAGCTCAAACACAGTGGCTTTACTCAAAACTAGCCTGCAACATTTAAATGTTGTATTTTAATTTGCGGAAATTAGTCTTAAACAAAGCTTACTCACAGTGGAGCATTATACGACAAGCTTTTGGATTGTAGGGCAGGGCAGGTTTATGAACAGCTCTCTGTATCAGGACTCCTACACTTTGCGTGAATGCTGGGCCACAACAGGGTATTGTGCGGCCGAGAGCTTTGCTACCCCATCCAACTGCCCCGAGGGACCCTCTTAGTTACATGGAAATAAATGAAGTCATTGAGGGGGACCCTACGACAATTCTCAAAGTGTACGAAAATAAAGAAAGGCAATGTTTTACTAGCTTTGGAGGGTTCGGGAAGCTGAAGTTGTTGGGGTTGAGGTATGGCCCGATTGAATGGGCGTCTGTAAGAGGGCGTAATATGAATGAATTCTTATGTCCGTTGCGCAGTTTGGGTCGGGTTTGCGACGTTATCAGCCAGAACATCAGTGCAGTTGTAGCACATGACAGAACTTGTATTCGCCAACCTGGCTGCATCTTAGATCTCCTTGTGATTATTTCAGAGACGCTTACAGTGATAAGTGTACCTAGTCTGGAGATAAAATAAGATCAGAAACCAAACCAGAGAAAACCGTGATAGAAACGGTTAAGTGAAAGCAGCAGGCAGACATGCATTTCAGGTTAGGTCGTCCGAGCTGTTAAACAGCATGAAATGAACACGTTGCATCTACAGCTCAGACTTTGGAAAAGACCTGTTAATGAGGGGGGATTTCTAAGTGCACAAGGGCAGATATTCCAAAGGTCACGAACACTCATTTTCTTCCTCTTTTGTTGTCTTTCTTTTTTTTTCCCCTTCATCTCCCTTCATCTTGCTAAACAGAATGGTGGGCTGCAAAAATGGAAGCCCCTTTCATACTCTCCAGAACCACAAAGGTAAGATTTCCACTGCTTGTTCTCCACCTACACAGATTTGATTGGTGTTTGCATGCGTCGTTGTTACTTCCTTAAAAAAACACTCTATTTATTGCGACAGTTATGAAAACGCCAGACCCTAGTCATTCACGCTTTTTCCAAGGTGTCATTGAATAAAAATATCCACCCTTAAACAACCGCAGTTATAGATTTATATAAACTGGCCTTTTTGGAGGACAGAATGAATGCATTGAGGCCTGAATGAGTCTGTGAATAAAAACAGAGTGCGATATGGATCGGCCAGATGGTCAGATGCGATCTTTCTTCACTGTATGCATCTCTTTATTGTTTAGTATATGCGTATACATAATTCATGATTGCCTAATGATGTATGAGTGCTTTCAGAAACACAGGACTCTTGTCATGTCATGGTATTCATAATGGACACGTTTGAATCCTGAGATTGCTCAATTGACTAGACGATTACTATTATCCCAACAGAAGTTATCTCCAGTTCAAAATGCACTTATGTGATAGTCATTCGTACCCTGAGGCCTTGTAACTGAGAACTGTAAAAACACAGACTGTATAACAGTATGAAACTGAAAGCATACTGAAAACATAGTTTGAAAATGAGCTGTTCAGATGTCACACCCAGAATCTTTTTTTACTTTTTGTTCTTTTTCAAACATTTCCCATTACGTCTCACAGACGTATCCTCCAAAACAGCAGTATCATGCGGTTGATTATGCGTTTCCTCTGTGTGTCTTTCATCATCCATGTTCCTGTAAGCATTGACCATCAGTCAAGGTCATAGATTGAGACAAAACCTCTCAGAACAACACTTTACTGAGACCGTCTCTGTATAGCAGTGCTATTTTTGCTAACTTTAACAGAATACCCTCTATTTTGGTTTTTCCTTCTAGGAAAACAGTGATCCTGATGAAGAAAGAGGAGGAGGCCTTCGGTTTTGAGATCCAGGTAAGAGGGATTAAAAACTGAATTCATTCAAGGTGTCTGAAATAATGTAAAATCTTTCTAAGATGGCTTGTACATGTGGATGGGCTGCTCAGAATTAAAGGATCTATTCATGTTTAAATGGACATGGTTCAGTCGATGACACCAGTGTTTATTTGACCTCATTTTGACAGAAACAAGAATTAGCTAAGGTTTATCCATGTGTAATCCAGTTGTAGTTGTGACAGAATCAAAAATCCCTCTGGTATGAGAACTTGCTTGTTTTCTATGTAATTTGTTCTTCACAGTGTTCACTTTGTCAAAGGCCAGTTCCTCAATGTGGAACCGATCATGAACTCTGCATTAATGATTTATCCTGGTTCAAAGCAGTATGTCATTTGTTTTGACATATGTACCAGATAGCTAGTTTATATTTAGTAATGGATAATAGTTCAGATGCAGGATGGAGGACCCCTCCTTTCCTGCCTTGTCCTCTAGTACAGGATATGACATCAAGTTTCTGTCACATGAGAGGCAACATATCAAGAAACGAATTGTTTTCTAGGATGGCGTGCTGTAGACAACATTGTTTTCAGAGTCTCTTAGCAGCGGGGATATGGTTGGCTGTATTGTCTGTACTTTGCATCTCCTGAGGCGTTCAGTGTCTCAGAGATTCGCGTAAGTGGTTGGAGTGTGTGGGAAGAGGAAGGAAACAGACGATTCCAAACATTTGAAAATACTTTACAAATGATTCATGTTTCAGTGATGTTTGTAAAAAAAAAAAAAAAAAAATTATATGTAGTCTGAGTGTTTATTGGGAGTCCAGGCCATACAATATTGCAACTGGTATTTAACACTATAGAGGTTTTTCTTAAAGGGACAGTTCACCCAAAAAGAGATTAAAAATGTACTTACCCTCATAATATTTGAAACCATATGACTTTTTCATTCTTTTTAGTTTAATTTAAATAAAAAAAAAATAAAAAAAATTATTTAATGAGAATGTCAGAGTTGCTATTTTCCATACAATGAAAGTGAATGGCAACTTGCTGTCAAGCAGGATTTTCATTGAATATCGGCTAAAATGTCCCTCACACAAACTAAAAGATTTAAAATATAACACACAGGTAATATCGACTTCTTTTTGGTGCTTTTTTGGCATTTGACAGTTCCAGTCCCCATTCACTTTCATTGTAATGTTAAAGAGCATCATTAGCATTCTTCGAAACATCTCTCTTTCTGCTCTGCTGAATGAAGTCAGTCATTGAGTCATTGTAACAACACAAGTGTAAGTAAATGATGACAGAACAGTCATTTTTGAGTAAGCTATTCCTTTAAGACCGCCTTTATGAAGAGTCACCCAAAGTTTAGTCAGATTCACCTTTTCTATTTGACAGAATGAGGTTTAACAGTGTCCTCAGCTCACGAAGCTGTTAACCTCAACAACAGCTTTGGGTTTCAGTATGGGAAGTGAGCAGCAACATCAGTCATCCTCAAAACTATTGAAATAAGCCGTTCATATGCATGTTACACTCTCAAGAAATTGTCATTCATTGTGAAAGCGAACATCGTGAGAGCGTCTTGGAGCCACAGCGTGTTTCTGTGGTGACTGATGAAAACATTGTGCGCCACAGCAAACATTTGGGCTCCACGCACGTCAGGAAACTAACAGCAAAGTCAGATGCTCATTTGAATCTGCACACATCCATGAACCAAAGTACCACTGATACCAAAGGCACCAACATGCAAATGGCTTTAGTATATCAGCATGTGCGTTTTGACATGAGCTACTGATTACAGTTATAATGGAAACAGAAGCTGATGTTTTGCATATCGACAGTCTCACTAAGTCTCTTCCTGTTCTGTTTTAAACTTCTCTTGCTGTGTAGAGGTGCATGGTGTTCTAAACTCATAGAATTCATTCTCTGAAATATCTCACAACTCTATGATATGTTATGGCCTCTTTATATCCATAACAGTTTATACAGTTGCTAGTCCACTGCAAGTCCAAGTTGTTTTATTGCAAAGTGAATGCAAACTGCACAGGATTTTACTGGTGCAGACTACATTTTATTGTTACTATTAAAAAATTACTTTATTTTTGTTACTTAATTTACATAATTTACAATTTAAGATGTATATTATCCATTAACTTTGCAAACTGCTTGGCCTATGTAAGGTCGTGGATAGATTATATTATATTAAAATATTCAATGTAAATGTAAATTAATGTAAATGTAATTGTAAAGCTTTCCTTTTTGACTGGATATCATTGAATTTTATTTATTTATTTTTTTAATTTCAGAAATATGCAACAGAAGTAAAATCAGTTTTGACACCAAATAAACTGGCTGTGTCTGTCACTAACTTTCAGAAATGGTGCTAAAATGTAAACTGCTGAATAGCCACACATTTTTGTAAGACTCAGCCAGATGGCCTGGAGTAGTTTAGTGGTGATGAACTGCATATACAGTTCAAACAACGAAACAACAACAAAACCCAGGCGTTTCAAATGGCCCAGTTTCGGTGTGGCTTGTTTATCAAGGATGTTTGCATGTGAGTAAACCACCTGGAGCCATCCCTCACGTTCAGCATCCTTCAAGCCATTGAGTCTGTCAGTCAGTCTTTGTGAAGCCGCACAGGTCAACATTCTAGTCACTGAGCACATTATGGCGTTAAGCCACTGTGGAAACACTATCAGACCTGATTTAGCAATGCTACGTCGAACAATAAGCCATGGCTTTCAAGAAAATGGCACACCTTGCTAGCGTACGACTCATTTTGTTTACTTTAGTATAACCTGATTGCAGATCTATAAATGATGTTACACTCTCCTGAAGAGACAGCTTTGTTTACAGTCTGTTTTTTTTTTATTGTATGTGTCTACAGACATATGGGCTGCATCACCAGAGTGAGAATTCAGTGGAGATGTGCACCTTTGTTTGCAAAGTCCATGAAGATAGTCCTGCCCAACTTGCAGGCCTTAAAGTCGGTAAGTGTGCTCACATTAACACCTCCCTTTATGTTTGCTCAGTAATTCCCGCTCTTAACTGGCATTTGACACAGAGGCTAGAATACTCAGAGTGGTCCTTGAGGTCACAGGGAGTGTGTTTTAAAGCATAAGGATCTGTTTCCTTCATCTACCTCTTGAATATCCTGTTTTGTAGTAAAATGAGTCTGTGTGAATAGGAGTAATATTTCAGAAGGCTTGCAAACGTCTTGCTTTCTCACTTGGAGATCTCGTCAATCTGTCAACACCTTGACAGTTGAGTGGCAACCCTACTGTTTAAACAAAAGCAAATATCACAGAGCAGCGCCCACGTAGACTGTATGTGAATTTTTTTTTTTTTTTTAGTCTTTCAAACTGTAAAACCGGATACTGTCAAGTCAGTGTCTGGGTTTTTTTTTTTTTGAATGCCGCATATTTATACACCAATTATTTTTTTCCTGAACGTTGTTTCCTTTTTGTTTTAGAAAATTTTTACTGTACTTGACATAAATCTTTTACTTGGTATAAATGAAAATGAGCTGTTGAATTTTTAGCTTTAAAAATCTGGAAGATAATTACGAGCCATGGGTTCCCTTGGGAATATCTGAAAGTGTAAAAAAAAAAAAAAAGTCTCTTATGCTTACCAAGGCTGCATTTATTTGATCAATACAGTAAACATTTTAAAATAGCTCTTTTCTGTTTTAATATATTTTAAAATGTAATTTATCCTGTTTTTTTAATAATTTTTGTTCAATTTAATACAAAGTATTATTTTCTTCCAAAAACGAAACTTACTGACCACAAACCTTTGAATTTGCATTTTGTAGTAGTTTTAGTCCTTATAGAAACTCGTTGGCAACTTTTATTTAGAGTTTAGAGAACAAGTTGACAAGTAGAATAAATGCTTTTCTAAAAATACATCTGTCATTGTCCTACAACGCCCTATTCAGGTTTTTATGAATTGTTAGCACTTGCCAGAAATTTTATATGCAGAATCTGCATTCTTTTCTATAATCTCAAAGAGAACAAACACTTCTGCATCTAAAATACCCATTTGCTCTTTTCTGGGATCAGTTGATCTTCTCCAAAGTCCAAAATACAACAATTACGACTCATAGATAAACTGATGTCAGATCAGAGGTAAAGAGGAACTCCTACTCTGAGTTGCTGTGCGTGTGTGTTGGTTTCGCTTCCTGCATTCCCTGCATGCTTTGCGCTATTGTCTTTTTTGGCCTGTCTCTCAAAAGCACATGACCTCATCGTTCTTCGACAAGAAAATTCCTTTTCTCCTTGGAGAGTTTTGGGTTGTTTCATTACATATTGATGTGTGCAATCCGGACCCTCTCCAGCAGATGTGTCCCAAAACACTTTAGTGAAATGTCGTCCCAGAATCCTCCAAGTTGAGTTTTGTAATGGAGAAAAAAAGCTGGAGTTATTACATGATGTGTTATGTTCATTCATGTTCAAACTTCTATAACTTGTCTTCAGTGGAACATAAAATGGAGATGTTTAGCAGAGTGTTCACCCTGCTCTTTTCCATACAATGAAAGTGGATTGTGATGATGCATGTCAAGCTCTAAAAAGTAGGGATGTGGCCGAATCCGGTATTCGGAAAGATAAAGGTGTGTACTACGGCAACCGTAAAGGGAATAAATACGAGATATACGAGAGAAATATATTTCAGTGCTTTCTCTCACAATTCTATCGTTGGGTAATTATCCTCTATATACATTGCGGGCATCAGGGAGCCGTTATTAATATGCAGGACATTGAAATCACTTATGAGTGCGCGTTTGCTTTTTACTTTCACTTTTGAGATTCGCGATCACACGTAGCCTGTACTACGGAGCGGCACTACTTACCACACATTTCACAAGATTAGATGTTTGTCAGTGGTGCTCAGGATCTGTAAATCATTCAACATCGTCCTATCAATCATCTCTCCTTACCTCTCTGTTTATATGGTAAGTGAAATTTTATGTAGGCTACTGTAATGTAACAGGGAACTGCTAGCAAGCGGCTAACCATGTCCCTTTTGTGGCTCCGTACAGCGCATTATTCGTTTCCCGTGCCTTTCCGAATACGGATTCGCTATTCGGGCACATCCCTATTAAAAAGGTCAAAACAAGCACCATAAAAGTCGTCAATGCAATTAGCACATTATATTTCAAATGTTCAGAAGTTGCTTAATGGGTTTCTGTGAGGAACAGTGTCAAATTGAATGTGATCACTGAGAATGTTTCTATTGAACTCTTGCGTATCAGCCATGGTCACCATTCACTTTCATTGTGTGGAAATGGGCTCTCACAATAAGTGCTTCCTTTTGTGTTCCTTGGAAGAAAATAGGTCAGGTTTCAAAATACAGTAAATGATAAAGTTTGGTTCAACTGTCCATTTAAGGTCAAACATAGTACACAAAATGTTACTTATACAATGTCCAATCAGATCTGTTCTCATTTCAACACTCTTTTCTTGGGTTTATAGGAGACACGATCGCCAGTGTGAACGACACTTCTGTGGAAGGCTTTCGCCATAAAGAAATCGTCCAGCTCATTAAATCATCAGGCAACAGCATTAAGTATGTAGATATTATTTTAGTGCCTGATTTTCTAAATAAGCGAAATTGTCACTCTTTCCTCAAAGTAGAATATAAGTTTTAAAAGTTTCAATTAAAACTAAATGGTTCCAAGTGTACCTGTGGTCTTTTTTTGATTAGCATGAAAAATTAGATCTACTATTACTTGATTGGAACCACACTCTCCTTCCCCCTTTTATTTCCTGTTTAATAAAAGATAAAAGGCCAGTGAAAATGAACCTCCGTTTATAAAGTGTGGAGACCAGCGATGTGAACCACATGAATGCATAGAAGTTCATGCCTTGCCTCTCCACGGCTTTTAACCCAATTATTTCCACTTTTAAACATGGGGTTATGCTGAAAATGAGAGAGTTTACAG
Organism: Tor tambroides; assembly: GCA_021397915.2. Lineage (NCBI taxonomy): Eukaryota > Metazoa > Chordata > Actinopteri > Cypriniformes > Cyprinidae > Tor > Tor tambroides. The sequence continues at coordinate 37,756 of JAFVLL020010585.1, forward strand.
CAGCCCATTAAAAAGAGGTTCCCGCTTTATATCCATATCACCAATGCCGGTCCTGAAATGGTATACATTTGGGGGAAGGGGAGTTTTGTATTACCACTAAGCTCATATTCAGACACGCTGTGGTCTTAAGTCTGTTTTAAAGTGCTGTTTGACTTTGTTTAATTGGTGTGTTTAATAGATTGAGGCTTTGAAGTGTAATACTGCGCAATATAGGAAGTGACATTGTCATGCAACGCTGTGTTTTGTTCCTGTGTCTAGGCTAGAAACTGTCTATAGCGACTCTATACGAAAAGCAGAATTGGAAGCCCGACTGCAGTATCTAAAGGTAAGTCTCTCGAACCACATGTAAACCGACATACTCAAATCAAGCAGCGTGACGTCTCGTATACAGAGACGTTTACAAGCGTTGTAATGTAAGTCCAGCTTTAACACAGCTGCCTCGGTCTGGCACCGAACACTAGCGCTGACCACACCTGTTTCCTCTCACAGCCCACCTGTTCCAGTGACAGGCCAGTCTTAATCCTCACATACCACAGTACAGCTGACATAGCGCCGTCCGAAATGAAGCAAGGCACGTTTTTACATTCCTTAGGACATTCTCATATGTGAAAGATGATGCCTAGGCCATAAAGTTTGAATATATCTGTAATATGGTTTCATTTTGGTTGTCACTTCTGTGGTATTTGAGAGACATGTTTGGGCACAAAGGCTTTTGTCAGGGTTGAAAGACAAGAAGTTATTTAAATACAAATTAAAACTGATTCAAAAATCAAATAAATATAGATGTCAGACGATGTTAGAGGGTGCAACCCCCACCCCCCCTCCACCCCCGCCATTTATTGCTATTGGTCTGTATTGAGTGTTTAATTTTGAATGGTTCATTTCCTTTTGATTTTGTTTTCTATTTAGATTACCTGAGTGATTAACTGAGCACCTAACACTCTTTTCAGTTGTTATTGTTAACTAAAACTATATCAAAATAATTTGTGAATTCAAATAGCTGAAACAAAATAAATTATAAATATTAGAAAAAAAGTAAACTTATTTTAAGTTAGTTTTTACAGCTAGATTTCGTGTATTTTTATTCATTTGAAATATTGAAATTACTAAAACTGAAATTATAAATTAAATAGATCTATTTAGCTTTAAATTACAAAAGCACACAACAAAATGTATATAACAAACTAAAATTAAAATGAAAACGGAAAAACTAATTCAAATTATTAATAAAAACTATTGTATTATAAAAATAATACTAAAATATCCCTGGCTCACTGAAAGTTAATATTTAAAAACACTATATTTAGCAGTGGTATTAAATCATTAATCTTTTCCATACCTTAAAATAAATATCCATTTTCATAATGTACATTATAATGTTGTGATGCCTAAACTGTATTGTAGATTGTAGAATTTGAAACAATTTATTTTAGTTTAAATTTTCATTTATTTAGACAAAATTGTATAGAATTTTAATAGTCAATTTAACAGTTGTCTGCCATAACATAAAAATAATAATCTGCTCCTTTGCTATTGATGTATTTTAATGTAGGTGCTTCCTTTTTATAAGAAGATTCAGTAAAATAGCAGACAAAAACAAAAGATACCAGAATAAATACAAAAATTAATTTTATTTGTAGCATGACAAACCAACTTTTCATTCTTTTCGTCCTTTTTTTGTGAAAATAATTGATTTAAAAAATGGACCCACCCAACAAAGAACTCTGCAATGAGTTCAAATTTGATGGTTTGTTGATGCAAGAAGTAGCGATAGAGAACTGAGAACTGTCTGACCTCACTGACCACACACTTCCTTGTTCTCTATGATGATGATGATGGGAAAAAGTAAATGAACAGACTAGCTGAATGACACGTGAAATGACTCTTACTGTGTCTTTTTGTCTCTCCAGCAAACCCTGCACGAGAAATGGGATGAATACAGATCTCTAATGGTGCAAGAGCAGCGGCTTGTGCATGGTGAGTTTTTAGCACATGATGACAATCTTTACTAAACCAGACCTTTGAATGAGCTTGTTTCAATAACGTATAAAGGTTGAACGCTTGACATTTGAGCACTTCTACATGTATTTGTATCACACAAAACACTTCCTGTCAGCACAATGTTGTGATAGCTGACTTAAGAGTGTGGTAAATGAAGAAAAACATTTTTCCAGTGTGATTAAAGATCAAACTAAATGCCTTAGCATACAAACATAACACTTTACTAGCCTGCAGGATCTTATTTTAAAATGTAAAGAACCTTAAAACGGGGAGTAGTTTCCTTTAAAACATTTCCAGAGGTTAATTTAGCTATCTGTTTTCTCTCTCACAGGTATCGTCATGAGTGATGTGGCTGTGTACGAGTCTCTGGAGTCAGCCGGTTTATACGGTAGTCTGGGCGCTCCGAGCCCCGCGGCCATGCGCGCGTTACGTGGCACCGGAAGCACGAGCAGCAGCGTCAGCCATCTTAGTGCTGCCACAACTGAGGACGACCCACTCTACCAAACCTGCATTTTCCAGGGGGAGCGTTCCAACAACGCCAGCAACGACGAACTCGACCAAGAGAAAACTCAGAGTGGCCGTCCACGCCTCATCCGTCCCGCCAGTGAGCTCTTCGCTACTGCCAAAACCACCCTGACCCGTAGCGCCAGCACACGCAGTTACCTGAGGGGTCCGCCATCATCATCGTCGTCCTCGGTGCCTAACGGGGAGAAACAGCAGTGCGGAGGGTTCAGCACACTGCAGCGCAAACCCAAACAGAAAAGCTTCAGGCGGAGGCTGTTGAAGTACATTCCCGGTCTAAACCGACCCCTGGAAGAGGAGGAAAGCAAACTGTGAGAAACAAAGCGAACTGAGATTCAAAGACTCAATGTTTAAAACAAGCAAAGAGGAAACTGAAGACCAAAAGTGGAGGCCAAGATAAACCAAAGAATCCAGTGGTGATAAAATAGTGTTTTCATCTTGTTTTCTGAGAAAAACTGAGAGCCTGTTTGATCACCTTGGTAGTCATTTTAAGTGTGCCAAAAGTTTCAAAGCCTTTGCTTTTGAAATCTGAATACAAAACATTAGCAAAAGATTGGTTGGGCAACTTAAATTAGTTTTTAGACTTGAAGTATTCAGATTTGTCTAAAATGCTGAGATTAGATGTGGATGTCTGTTTGTCGCTGGAATATTGTTTTAAATTCTGTAACAAATAATATAACAGTTAACAAGATCCAAAAATGTGGACCATTGTGTCTTAATCACTTTGTCAACTCCTTTAACTAGTTTATTAACATTGTCTAACATTATTTCCTGGTGCACATTTTGCACCTAAATCAAGAAGCAAACGTTTGTACATATTTTGTTTATTTATTTAATGTTTATTTTCTGTGGGGTTTTTTTTTTTTTTCTTCTTTTTGTAATTTTGTTAATTGAAGATGTACAAAATGAAGGATTTTTTTATTATTTGAAAATACTTTGGTCCTGAAGGATATTTAATAAGTGCCTTTTTGGCACGTATGTGTAAATAACTTTTTTTATTTTTTGTGAAAATGTAGATTGAAAATAAAAGGATGGTAATTTTCCCTCATAATTTACAGTACTTTTTTTTTTTTTTGCTCTTTTCTTTGTTGAATTCATATGCTCAGGTTATTTTCAGTGAAGTCCACTTCACACTAAACTCCCTGCCTTTTGAGCACAAGTGCTTTTATTGTGCAGATGTCTTTGATTTCTTTCCAAAATATTTTTCTTTGCACTTATGATACCGGCAGCTCATACAAAAGGCTACACCCTAATGTGCTTTCCTAGCCTCAAAAACAACATCGTCCTATGGGGCAGAGACTGTGTGTATTGTAGTACGAAGAGGTTGGTTGCATTCCTCTAATGCTGGACTCTGAGAGACCTTCAGTGATGTCAAACGAATTCATTGTAGGGAATGTGCGGATTGCTGTTAGGAATATCCATCGGAATGTGCATCTAAAGAGTGACCCCAGGATTCCAGGCCACAAGCCTCGATTCTCTTCCTTTAGGTCAGAGCTGAACCCTTGCCCTCTGTCTGCACACACAAACACATTCCCCCATGGTGCTTTGACAAGACACAAACCGCATCATCACCCCAGTGTACCGCCTGACCTTCAAGGGTCACGAAATACCCCCTTCTATTTTCTCTTGCTCTCTTTACGTCATTTCCCTTTTGTCTGCCTTCACAGCCGGTGCCCGTTACATCAGAGCCTCTTTGGATGGTCGCTGGTGTCAGTACTGCATAGTTCCCTGTGTCTTGATTAGCTGTTGTTTTGTCTTTGGTTACGGAGACGGGTGTGTGGGTAACTTGTCAGCTGAAGACGTAATTGGGTTTTTAAGCAGATTTCGAAGGCTGAAATCGTTTCATGCCATGACGATAGTTAAAAAAAAGCCTGAATGCATAATTAGTTAGGAGACAAGGGGACCCAAAGCAAAGCCATGAATGGGCCTTTTAATAGTGGGCAAAACAATGGGCTGACAGTGGGTAGTGTGCAATTAGCATGGCAGGAGAGATGGGAGCTTGGTAGAGATGGGACACTCAAGTTTGTTCATATGCATATTTTTATCTTATTAGTGATGTTTGCTAAAGTAAGCATAACTGTAATTATTGCTCTTAAGGTGCACTCATTTACTGTTGTTTGGCAAAATTTCACAGGCAATTGGGAATTTCATGTGAGGGAGAAAAAGTTAACCAACAATAACCAATGGACCTTTTTTAGCCTGTGAAATTTTTTCACTTTTGTTCATGTGGATGTTTACTGTGGTTTGACCTAAACGACTCTGATAAGGACTGATACTGCGATTTTACTTTGGCCTAGTAGATATTTTAAAGTAACTAGTATGGAGTATTTGCATCAAAGAAGCAACATGAGGCATATCTGTTGGCCAGAATATCAATGTCAAAGACTTGAAAGGTGACTCCTTTTCTTGGGCCACTAAGCAACCACTAAACAAACGCAAAAGGATGTGTTAAAACCCATTTACAACACTTTAGCAACCACATAGCAATGCTGAACCAACCACCCACAATCTAGTATCATGACAATCTTCTTCTATTTTATTGGCGGGAGAGTATCATGACAATGAGTTTTGCGTGGGAATTTATCTGGTGTACGCACGTATTTGTGCATAAAATTTGTGTGCGAACATTTTTACAATTCAGATTCGGACTTAAAATTATTCATAATTCAAAACACATTTAGGAATTAATTTAACAAACCTACGTGAAAACAAGCCTGAGAGAGACCGATTAAGTTGTGCGGAAAGCCCTTATATGGAGATGTTTGTTTGCGCGTGTTCTATGCAAATTACTACCTGCAGGCACACGCCCTCTTATTTAGAATTCATCAACATTGGACGATGGAAGGAAACAAATGTGTGTACGTAGGCACACAGGTGATTCTGGTGGAAATTTTGCACAAAAACGTAAGTCTGTGCACATAATTACCGAATGTATATGCAGTCATTAATAAATGAGGCCACATATCTTCAGAAAATCTATTTTACACCACAGAGCAGTGTTTGCAGAGTGTGTGGTTGCTAACATGGGAAACGGAGTCAGTAAACAGAACCAAACGTCATCTTGGCTTAGGCCTGCACCAAGAGTAAAAACAACATATATTTGACTTAACAAGGAGAACGTTTTGGAGAAAATCAGTTCAGTTCATGCACAAAGGCTTTTGTCCACAGACGTTACAACTGACATGCAAAACTCCTGAGACTGTGCCAATGACGATATTCCTGTTTTCTGAGCTCTGACTGCATGACTGCATCCTTAATTCTGTGTTTCCAAGCCTTACACAAAACAGTCTTGTGTCTATGTGTATGTTTTTCATTAGAGTTTGTTATATAAAAACTTGAGGAAGAAGAAGAGGTCAGAATCAAGCTATGCATTATATTATTCTGGTGAAATTCACTTGCGTTTGTATGTCACTTGAGTATTATTAGTTTGAACTTAAACCACATAATATATAGATTTTACATAAATTAAGAAGGTTTTGATGTTGACATTTGGAAAAGGAACACAACTATTGGCCCTGATTTTTAAAGCATAAAACTGCTATTAAAAATAAGAAATGGAACAAAATCTATGTAGGCAGTAGTGTTGCTTTCGTCAACGAAAATTATGACTAAATATCGTCGTCAACGAACCTTTATCACGTGACGAAAACGAGACTAGACGAAACGTAAATGCTGGTCATGTGACGATGACTATAACTAAATGTATAATGCAATATTGTTGACGAATAAAAACGAGACTAAATGTGCTTTACAAAATAAAAACTATGCTAAAATGTCTCTTCATTTTCGTTGACCAAAGCAGGCAGAAGCGAAATGTTATAACGTTATTTCGTCTCGTTTAGTTCGCGTTATTATTATTATTATTTTGCAGTATTTCTGTTTCCTGTGTCTCACTTCAGCGGCTGCATCAGGTCGCACTGCGCAGACGCAGGCGACGTCACTTCCTCAAGCCACACTCGCGGCATTATTTAGAAGACGACAACAACAAAGTACCGATGGCCGGCCGGCCGGGGTTCGTCTTTGGGAGAAAATGTATGTGTGTGTACTTCTAACATGTTTAGTTGGTAAAATAAATGTTGTAAATTCAAATCAGAGCGTCTTCCGTGTCTGGAATGGATATATTCTTGAGTCTATAAGGTAATAATATAATAAGATAACCTTGTTTGAAATGGGTTTGGCTAGAAGAAAATTTTGGTTTTGTCTATACTACTAGGTATTTATACTATATTGACTTGGTTAAATAGAACTGCATTAGGGCTGGGCGATATATCTCATGCAATATGCATGCGCATCTCGTCAGTAAAGCCGGTTCCTTGATTGGCGCTAAATCTCCATCACCTGTTTTCAAATGGAGCGGCATTTAATACACAGAGCCGTAGTTCACTGACAAGCTACGCAATATCGCGTTCATTATCGAAGGCGATTCATCTGCGATAATGGTGATGTGCGTGGCTTGTCAGTGAACTTCTGTCTCTGTGTGTGCAATACGCTCCAGTGAAAACAGGTGATGGAGATTTAGCGCCAATCAAGGAACCGGATATATCCGGTTCCTTGAGATATGAGATATATCGAAATGAGAAATGAGATATATCGCCCAGCCCTAAACTGCATTACTAAAAAGAGACTAAAATACAAATTTCATTGACTAAAACTAGACTAAATGTCATCAGTTTTCGTCGACTAAAACTAGACTAAAATGTCATCAGTTTTCGTCGACTAAAACTAGACGAAAATAGTCATGGATAATTCTGACTAAAATAAGACTAAAATGCTCAGACTTTTAGTTGACTAAAACTTGACGAGAAAGAGTATGAACGTGACTAAAACTAATAAAAACTAAAATGACAGCTTCACACAAAGACTAGACTAAAACTAAAATTAAAACAGGCCGCCAAAAACAACACTAGTAGGCAGGCATGTTTTGCCATTACTATTTTGTTGTCTTACCCAATTTTATTCTCATGTTTGTGAGTTTTAATTTAATGAGTTATTTTTTTTTACTGTTTGCAGCAGATCTTGGTGCTTCTGCTAGCTTTTGCAACCCATCTATTAGAGTCAAGTTTAAATATGTACAGGCGAAACTGCCCCTTAAACAGTGTGAGATGTTTGTTTAGTGTCCGTTATGACAGGAAGTGAATGAGGTACGGGTTTCTGGCTGAAAGCTATTTTAGAGCTTCTTGGTCGGGTCTAAGTGTCCTAAGGGTGTAGGCGGCAGATTTTTGTGCACCAACGTCCCTCCAAACCGTGCTTTCCATGCTTTGCATATCTACAAAGTAAAATATATGATTACAGATATAAGTATTTTAAGTCCTCATCAATAAAAAACACTTTTTAATTGTATCTTGGAATAACATAAATTATCTTAATAGTTACTGTATATTTACAATTATATATATAGATAGAGAGAGAGAGAAAGAGAGTCAGTGTTTTACAAATAATGTTAAATATTAATAGAGATGCAGCAACAATCATAAAATCTCTTTGCTAACAGTATGTGCAAAAGAATATTGTAGCAGTCCATAAATATATTTTGGTGCATGTTGCTAAGGAAGTTGAATGGATTGATGTGTGTGGCATCTTGGCATTAACACAGAGCGTGAGCATGTGTGCGAGAGAGTGCAGATACAAGTCACATGTGTAGACAGGATGTGGTAGAGAGATTGCAGAGGAAGTGCATCACAATGCAATGTTGCCAGGAGAAAAAAAGACTGTACAACTCTTTCCAGTGAAAGAAAAGTTTTTGTGTAATATTTTAGTCCCATTTGAAGGGGATTCACAGGACATTATTTACATGTTTCGAGATTGAAATCAAAGTGAAATCTCTGTTCCATCTGAAAAATTCCCTGAATGAAACCAGACATGTTAATACATCACTTGATTACTTTTCTTTTTCTACCACAATAATTACCAACAATTTCATTGGAATTGTTTTGTTTTTTGTTTACTTAAGTTAACCTACGTTAATCCTTTTGTTGGATCTTTTGCATTTATATCTATAATGGAATGCAATCTAATTTTATTAAGTTTAATAAACTTTAAAAATGGTGATTTTGCAATACAAACAATACATACGTATATATAATATCATGTTGGCCAGTTTGCCAAAGGCAAGCATCACTTGCATTGCATTTTATTTAAAATATGTAGAAATGTAGTGTAATTGAACTAAACAGTGCATTATCAGTTTGCAAAAGTGAGCGTGTGTTTGTCTGTGAAATGCATTGAGCTTATTAATCTCTAAAGGAAGTGTTGTTGAAGGCCTCTGTCATGCTTGACAGATTTAGAAACAACATAAAGCACTTTCCTAACTTCTGTCCAAGTTCTGCACCGACTCACTATTCACACACACTGAGGTAGTAGTACTTCCAGCTTATTGCCTAGTTGAGACAATATTCCCTCTGTTTACAGGGTTTAATATGATGTTGCCTGCCATGGCAGGTGAGTAAATAATGGCCTCATTTCAAGTGCACACATTCAAAACAAGCATCTGTGTGGCTTTGTTTTTTATGCCAATAGAGAATAGACCATTTGTTGACTAATAGATAATGATGTGATTTCGAAATTTTGGGTGATATATTTTATTTCATGATTGATAATGGTTCTCATACACTTAGCAAACATTCAGTTCCCCACATATACAGTACACATGCATTTCAGTGCCTCAGGCTGTAACAGGTGCATTAATGTTCGTTAATGAACGTTACTCCTTCCCTCCATCTCTCCAGTCTTTCTTTCCTTATGGAATAGTCGAACAAAAGAGTCAGCCAAACTAACGCGTCTGCTGATAGCAGAGATTAAGTACTGGAGTAGTATAGACAGCTGCGATTCAGCTGAACTCAGTGGGGTGAGTTAAAAGCTACCTGCTAACAAAATGGGAAACTCTTCAATTCACATTAAACCCTGTGGCTTTGAGCCAATACACTTATTAGGATTGTGTGAGTGTGTGTGTGTGGGCAGGTGAAATATCTGAAACCAGGATATGGAGGCTGTTGTGAGGCATTTAAAACAGAAGACTATCTAAATTACACTCTATCCTGTATTTCGGCCACAGAGTTAGTTCCTCATTTTCAGCGGTTTTATGATGACAGAACCTCTGATAGTGGTTATCAGAATAAACATCAGTTCTCAAGTGGACACCATCTGCCCGCCATTACAACCGTTTTTCCTCTCATCTCGCGGCTAATGTTTGTCTGGTAAATCAGTGTGGACCTGGTTAAAAGATTACATTGATTGCCAATGTAGTTTCAAGGCCTATTTCCATGACAGCCTTTGAGACAGGAAATCCATCTGACCAGTAGTTACGTAATAATTCTCTGGCTTATTATGTGGAAAATATGTGTATCAATACTTGGCTTACATAGATTACAAAAGGGAATTTTGCTACAATTCCTAAAGCTTTTTATAGAAGGTCCCAAAAGAAACAGCAGGAAGGGAAAGCAGGTTATTGCAGGAAGCTGGTGAGGCTATTTGCCATAAACAGCACTGATAAGTAAGTTCATTTTTAAAAATTTCCTCAATGAATGTACTAAAGTACATTTTGCTGATGTTTTTCTTTTGGAGCTAGAGGTCAACTTGCAAAATTAAATGAGCTGTAAATTTAGTTCTTAGATTAGATTAGTTTCAGTGTAAACAGATTGCAGTTTTTGGGGTCATCCTGACAAGGCTGATGCCACCAAATTTGAATAGCAAAAACATTGCTCTTTTTTTAGTTATATAGCATACTAAATTACTAGCATACTACGCTCGACAGAAACTGTAAGAGTTGCACACTAGTATGCTATTCCTAACTCAGAAAAACTGTCCAAAAAGTCCTTTACTAGTGACTGTCCTAGTCTGGAAAAAGTGTGAATTATGGCTCCCAGTTAAGACTGAAACTCCCCCAAAGAAAGTGAAAACAAAATTAAATACATTTCAACAGCTTTTCAGGCGACATTTCAGTAACCATGAAAATTTGAGTCTAGTTTGCATGAGGAAGTAAGCATAACAACTGTGAGCCACTTCAGCGCTTTCCTTTCATTGTGTATTTTACTATAGATTTACATACCACAAATATCTCACAAAAACTTAAAAAAATGAAACAAGATACTATAGAAAGGCCTCAAAAGTCATTATATAATTCACATACTGGTAGACCTTGCACATAAGCAGGGTTTATTTTGGTGACTCTGTTGTGTCCTGTCTATTTTTCTTTCAGAGAGATCAAAGACACATATCACCCCATTGAGATCAGAGAGAAAATAACTGTGTATATGTGCATGTCTGTTTGTGCAAAATGAATGGTAGTGTCTCTACTTAGTTATTAAAAGAAATGAGCAAATGCATTAGTAGTAAAAGCTTTCCACCTCAGCACTAAAAGGAAATGTCTGTGCCAAAACTAAGGCATACTGTAAAACTTAAGAAAGGATATTTAAATAATATGGCCTTGCCTTGCACGACTGGATTTTAGAACTGTACACTGAGAGATTTTTATGCTTTGTTGTTACTACTACCCTTGTCCAAAAACACCAGAGTACAAGAGGAACATATTGTCCAGCCAGGTCTCACTAACTGAATGTTGTTGTTGTTGTTGTTGTGTTTGAACAGCTTGGCTCTGCAGGTCCATTCTGTAACTCAGGTGAGCGTGTTTATCAGGAGGTCGGGATGTTGATTCATCAGGGTTTTCCAAGAGGCCAAGCCATCCTCGTGTTCCAAGACCGAGAGGAGAGAGCATGGAACTTGGAGATACTGTACGTCGTTCCTGCGTGTTTCCCAGTGTAAATTCCAGATGAAGTAGGTCATCCTGACCAGCTGCCTCTAATCACACTGCTCTCTCTCTGACTGAACTATCACTGTCGGCCGATCTTAATGAACAGATGCTTCAATCAGCCAATCAGAAACATAAGAGAAATCAGAAATTGCTAAACAAAATACTTCAAATGTTTGTTGACTGCATTTTGAATGTTCGTGTTCAGGGATCACATTTTTTATCTGCAGTTGACAAGATGGATAAAAATGCCATAGGCTTATATTGAAGATTTGCCATAACTTTATTATTTAGAAAGTTTCAGCATTGTGGACTATAGCGGGTGTGCAGCAGACTAGTATAAAAGCTTCTTTGGCCTAATCAATAAATGACAGAAAAGCAAGATTTTGGAGCTTTATGCTATTGTTGCTACTTTTATTCAGCATGGACACATTCAAATGTGACAGTAAAGAACCTTTTCATCAGAGAATACTGAAAAAATGATTTCTGAAGGATCATGTGACACTGAAGACTAGAGTACTGATGCTGAAAACTCCGCTTTGCCATCGCAGGAATAAATTAAATTTTAAAATATATTAACATAGATAACAGTTGTTATAAATTTGATTAATATTTCAGAATGTTACTGTTTAAACCATATTTTTGATCAAATAAATGCAGCCTGTATGAGCATAAGAGGCTTCTTTTAAAAAACATTAAAAATCTCATTGGCTCATAATGCTAAAAGGGTCTCTTCCCACACCATGGTTGCTGTCTTATGTGTCAGTGGGTTATACATGGATTAAAGAGATGAATATGCTTAAGTGACTTCTGAGGTCAGAAGGAAGAGCATAAGGTCATATAAGGTAAAAAAAAAAGATGTTTACTAATATCAGATATTAAACATTAGACAACATCAAATACGTTCCCTTGTGTTGACAGAGAAGTGAAACATCTCTAAAAATCCCCGTTCCTGCCATTGGTGATGTATTAGTGACATAATGTTATTAGTCAAAGTGTGAGATATGAAAAACATGAAAGATGTTGGTGAATTTAAAAAGTAATAATGACGACAGCGAAAGAGGCAGATGGACGGATGCGAGCGGCAGCCGTCGCACTGGAACCACGTAGGCGTTGGGTTCTCTGGAGCAAGAAGGAAGTTCTGTGGTTTCTGATTGGCTGCCACGTGTTTTTCCGTTTGCATGAAGATCTCCATGATCTCTGCAGCCAGTCTGATTTAGACATGGAGTGGTTTGTCTCCTCAGCATTGGTTAGTTACATCAGAATGAGCAGGACATGATGTTTCATTTCAAGACATCTGATGTCTTGATGCCTGGGGGAGTGTTCCTGAGTGCATATAAGGTTAAAACATTTCGTCATTCAGTGCGACTTTATACATGACAATAAAAGTCTCTTATGAAACACAAAGAGGTTAAATAAGTTCCCCCATCCCTCCCTCATTTCTTCTTCCACTATTAAAATCCACTTGGCGACAGCAACCCTGAGTGAATCAAGGAAACTCTGAGACAGTATTACTGTTGTGCTGTCTATGAGCTGTACCTTGGAGCAGCAACATGAGAGTGTTGGACATTGCAAGAAAAACAAAAACAAAGAGGAATTGAAAAGACTGCTTGAATCTATATGAATGAGTCATAGATGGCGTTGGTCCTGGCTTTGGAGTGGAATCAGACGCAATGTTGGAGGTGTTGGCTGAGGCAGAGTCCCTCTTAGTGCTTGTCGCCTCTCCTTTTCCTGGCTGAGCCCTTAGCTTGAGCCTCAGCGCAGCTTCCTGACTGTTTTCCTGTTCAGCTCTGGGAATGCAAACAACGTGCACCCCCACCCTTTACTGCCTCCCCTCATTTGGAAGTCCATAGTGACACCCAGTGTCTTATATTAAAAGTTAACCCTATAAAGCCTCCTGTATCATATTTGACACACAAATAAGAATCATCAGCGTAATCAAAATCCAGCTGTACAAATTTATACTTTGTATACTTGTGAATATGCTGTTGCATATTTTTGCTCAGTTTGGGCCTCTGAATAAATCTGATGTTTTTCCCTTAAGTATGAGCTCCATATTTTCCTGTATCATACTATATGAACTATTAAAATATATGATGCTTAACAAAAACACATGCATACACATTTTTTTAAACATTTTGTCTAAACTTTCAATAAACTTCTCTTTTAAAACATTCCATTTTATTTCATATTTCAGGCTTTACATGGTTTAACTGTGAAGTAGTATCTCATGTCAAATTTTAAATATAAACTAGACTTTCTAAATGTGAATGATGTAAGTAGCCTCCACATTGCTAGAGTGTTGTGGTTGGTTGGACATCAGATGATTGCTATGTACTTAATAAGGTGTTGTGAGTCATTTTTAATGCATTGGTATTTACTAGGGTGTTCTAGGTGTTTTTTTTTTCAGTCAAGAAAGCACTCAGAAGAGTCAGAATGATATCTTGACCCATATAAATGACTCATGCCCCTTCTTAAGCGCGAGACAGTTTTTTTTTTTCTCTTTTGTCCTTGAGGCAGACACCATAAGGCTGATCACTTTGTAAAGTAAGAATGCATTCATGTTGGAAATAGTGGATTTCTAATAAGAAAAATCACAGGTAATGTAGTCCAAAGAAACTGAAAAAGGTGCATGATACAGCAGTGTTATTGTAATAGCCTATTCTTCCCTATTGTGATGTGGGTGAAACGGCTTCTCGAAAGTGAACAAATGTATGGCGGTACTTGATTTTGTTCATCGGGAATTGATTGAATCCTTGCTAATTGCTGGAATTTCAAGTGAGCAACAGGTTGCTAGAGGGGAGAGATGTTAATGTTTTTTTATTAAAGATTTTGATGGCACATTAATTAAAAAAAAAGAGGTCTCACACAGCTGGACAAGCATTAAACACGTTTGAGAGAGTGGGTAGCTTACCAGCCCAGAGAATGTGAGTGTGGGCACAATCAAAAGAGGTCTTTCTGAGGCCATAAGCACAGAAGGACAATGCTGTTTGTGTGAAAGACGGAAAACAGGCACAGCGGGAATCAAGAAGTCTTGGACTGAAATCACGCAGAAAAGGCCAAGAATTATTAAAATGTTAAACTTAAAGATCTCTTTAAAGTTGTGACGTGTTTAGGAAATGCAGTCTGGCACACAGGCCTTCTCTTAAACAATGAGCAATTTTCTTGAGAGGGTTTGCAAATTTCCACATTTCATTAAGGGGAAACAGTTGATCTATGTTCTCTAGGACTCATTCAACCAGTAGCCCCTCACTGCAGAACAAAGTTCCAGGGGGTGGGGTTGGATCCACATCTAGAGGGTGGAGATGGTAGGTTTAGGGGTGGAGATTGGCAGGTTTAGGAGTGGGGATGGGTGGGTTTAGGGATCAGGGGGTGGAGACGGGTAAGTTTAGGTATATGTAAGGTGGGAGGAGTTGGATCTAGATCTAACCATGCCCCCTGGATCTTGTGTTCTGCAGTGAGGACCATCTCCATTCAACATAAGCCAGCAATTATTTATGACTGTAGTGTGTCTAAGAGTAACGTAAAGCATGTTGAATGTAAGATTGGCCTATAAGGAACGTTTAAAAAAGTAAACAAAGATACAAAGAGGATATGAAGTCATGGATATTTGTTACAACAGAATCGGTACCAGATAGAAACTTTAACTTGAACGAAGAGGATTGCGTAGTGAATTCCATACACATGATCAGATAGTGCCCTCTAGTGGATCAAATCAATCATCCAGTTGTAAAACTTCGGTTTAGCTAATACTGTCACTATTTTTGTCATAATAATTTTGTACAGAAGAGTCCAGGACAATCAGCTAAAGAAATGCATATAAGTTTACAGTGAATTTAGCATTAGTAATTGATAGAATTTTCTTTTTCTTTTTTTTAGTGATCTTTACCTTTAAAGGATGGTTTCTTGCTAATAAATATATGAATGTAAATAGATAGGAGGAAAAGTGAAGTCTTTGACATGTGATTTCAGAAATTGCAGGCATATATTGATTGAAAACATGGAAATGGATATGGAAAGTTCCTCATCATAACTAAAATGCCTCTCTATATTTGCTGTTAGTGTATGCATTCACGCTGTGAAATCATGTGACGGTATGCTGAATATGGTTTTGTTTATAGTGTTTGTACAGTTTCCAACTGGTATCTTTCCACTCAGACGCATCCAGAAGCGCTGCTAGGGGAGTATTAACACCAGTAGTCGAGTAACTTGAGGACTGGTTCGTCTCCCACCGCTTCACACAGCCGAGACACCCGACTCTGTGCTGTCCCAAGCAGAAATTCAACACAGCAAAATAAACCGGTGTTTATGGGAAATTTAGCCAGTTGTACACTACCTAACTAAGAGTCAAGCTCTTGACTGTTAGCACTATCCCAACAAAGTATACAAAGCGATGTTAAGTAGTCATCCACATGTAAATGGATAATTAATTAACAGGTGTAATATAGAGAGTGCATTAATGTTTTTATGTTTACCAAGGCTACATTTATTTGATTAAGAATACTGTAAAAATGTATGAATTACTTTTGGAATTTAAAATAACTGTTTTCTATTTTAATATATTTTAAAATTGATTTATTCCTGTGATGCAAAGCTAAATTTTAGCAGCCAATATACTCCAGTCTTCAGTGTCACTTGATCTTTAAGCAGTCATTCTAATATACTGAATTGTTGCTCGAGAAATATTTCTTATTAACAATGTTGAAAACAGTTGTGCTGCTTAACATTTTTGTAGTGATTTTTTTTGTTAGGATTCTCTGATGAATAGAATTTCATTGTGTCTTTATAAATAAATTGAATGTGTTTTGCTGAATGAAAGTATTAGTTTCTTTCCAAAAATTTAAAATAAATATATTATTATTTATTATAAATAAATAAATAAACTTACTGACATTAAATTTAAAAAGGTGGTGTGTACTAATGCATATACTGTTTTATTTAACACTGAAGCCTGACAGTTTTGTCAAGTACCACAGCTGGCCGTAGAAGTTATTTTTCTATCTCCGGGTGTAGTTTGGTTTCAGCCAGTAGGTTTTTCTAGGTGCTAGGGTTTCGTCAAGGGCACAACAGGAGGTCTAATATGGTTATGAATTCACACCAACGCTGCTAAACCATGTGCTAAATGTCCACACGAATCAAGTGTCAAAGGCTTTGGAAAGACATCCTTCTCATTTGAGAGCTGTGTGAGTGAGTATTGAGTTTGTGCATCTATGAGCTGTGCTTTACTTGATGACAGACCAAATGTCACAACACTACAATACATCGATGATCCAAACAATGTCTTTTGCTGTACTTATTGCATTTAAGTCACCAGCAGAGGGCGTATGAGATCTATAATGGCTCTATAATGAGTCCTATAAAAGTAGCTAAATGTGAAATGATTTAGTAATGCCCTAAAAAGTGCACAAGAGCCTAATTAATGCAAAACCCTCCAATAGATACAACAGGTTCTGCGAAACTGATGTTTCTAGATACAAACCTGGATATTTCATTATGACTGTTATAAAAATGATTTTCTTTTACAAAATGTTATTTCTCTTCTAAATGTGAGCTATCGCAAACTTGGGAATGTTTTAAAGGAACTGTCTATGCCACCTTCGCCCTATACCAAACATCTCTGCGTTTCTTATGTCATCTTTGTACCTCATGGGCAATGATAATGTCTTCAGGCAGAACAGGAATTCACAGTAGGATTCACAGCGGACTACACAGCTGAGACTCAGTATCTTGTGGTCCCCTAACGAACTCACTGCTGTAATTTATGTAGTCTATATTTAAATATGGCCTCCTATCTATTTACTGGTGTGCCAGGAGTGGAACTGGATAAGGTGAATGGTGACTTAAGCCTGCTGGAGGAATGCCTGAACTCTAGGAAGCACTGCACTAGAGGCTCTGGGATTCCAACACAATAATGCTGGTTCAGTTCATAGTGCATTTTTGAAGAATATCCTGAATACTTGTGTATAGAATTGAGGTTAATTAAAGGGATAGTTCACTCAAAAATGAAAATTCTGTCAATAATTACTCACCCTCATCATGTCGTTCAAAACTCGTAAGACCTTCGTTCATCTTCGGAACACAAATTAAGATATTTTTGATGAAATCCGAGAGCTTTCTGACCCTGCATAGACAGCAACGGAACTACCACATTCAAGGCCCAGAAACATTTTAAGGACATTGTTAAAATAGTCCATGTAACTTCAGTGGTTCAACCTTAATTTTATAAAGCTACGAGAATACTTTTTGTGTGCAAGAAAACAAAAATAACTTTATTCAACAATTGCTTCATAATTTTACGGTTAAACCACTGATATCACATGAACTATTTTAATGATGTCCTTACTACTTTTCTGGGCCTTGAATGTGTCAGTCGCTGTATATGTAGGGTCAGAAAGATCTCGGATTTCATCAAAAATATCTTAATTTGTGTTGCGAAGATAAACAAAGGTTGTGCAGTTTTGGAACGACATGAGGATGAGTAAATATTGCCAGAATTTTCATTTTTGGGTGAACTATCACTTTAAGACTAGAGGGTTGAAAATGGCAAAAAAAAAAAAAAAAGTGATCCAGGTGACCTGTGTGTTATATATGACTTTTAAAGACATAGTAAGACATAGTTTTTTGTAAGGAACAAATCAAAATTTTAGTTGTTACTTGCTAATCGTCCCCTCCAGTGGGCTGTTAAATGTTGCTGATGGATCTTTGCGTGAGCTGTACACAAGAACCAGATTAGTCTTGTTTTTTAGGGACTCATCAAGACCAGTTTTGATCAAATGAGTCATGACAAAGATCCAACTAAAAAAAAAAAAACATTTACGAATTGGACATTATCATTTCACTCATGAATACGCCAAGCAGAGCTAGTGCCGATCTCAAGATTTTCTGTGAATAAAGACTTACTGAATGTTGTTCATAAAATATTAGACTTGGAATGACAATGCATGAGTCAAATGGGCTTTTTTTTGCAGCGTGACAGTCCCTAGTCATCATTCATTTTCTCTATAGATAAAATAAATGCAGGGTTAACATATTTTTCTATTGCCCTGAAATCAGTTGGTTTTTGGTTAAATGCCTGAAATAAGGTCTAATTCAAATTTTAAGCAAAAATGCTTTTAAATAAAGATTGTAAGAGTTGTCGGAGGCTTAATGGTGATGAGATTTGAAGTCATGTGACAGTGGTGTTGTTCAGTTATAGCTTTGGTCACATAGCCTTTTTTCTGCAGTAATCCAAAAGCCAATGAAAAAATCCTGTTGGGTTTGTGTTGAGGAAACCAGGTTGATGTTAACTTCCAGGCTGCCCTATAAAATATGTGACCCTGGACCACAAAACCAGTCATAAGTGTCAATTTTTCAAAACTGAGATTTATACATCATCTGAAACCTGAATAAATAAGATTTCCACTGATGTATGGTTTATTAGGATAGGACAATATTTGGCCGAGATACAACTATTTGAATATCTGGAATCTGAGGGTGCAAAAAACTCAAAATATTGAGAAAATCGCCTTTAAAGTTTTCCAAATGAAGTTCTTAGCAATGCATATTACTAATCAAAAATTATGTTTTGATATATTTAATGAAGGAAATTTACAAAAATATCTTCATGGAACATGATCTTATCCTAATGATTTTTGGCATAAAAGAAAAATCGATAATTTTGACCCATACAATGTATTTTTGGCTATTGCTACAAATATACCCCAGCGACTCAAGACTGGTTTTGTGGTCCAGGGTCACATATGCATCATTGCAGCACTCTATATTGAGAAGAATTTTTGGGTGAACTGTCCCTTTAACAGCAACACATGTCCTCTTTAAAAAGTTGAAATGAAACTACAGTGATCAAGTTGGTGGTTTACATTTGATAGCTTCAGCTCGAAGGGACAAGGCAGCTGTCTGGTTTCGGCTAAGCCTTTTGGGACTTGTGCTGGCGGTCAATATCCTCTCAAGGTCAAGTTCAAGATTCAGCCAAAGTCAAGGAACCTTATCTTAGCACATTTGCATATCATTACATAATCAGCATGCTAAGCTACGGTTAAATCAAGACAGCAAACTGGCTATTCGGGGGGATGATATGCACTTGATCTGATTCAAAAGCCAGGCTGTTCAAGGCTCTCTAGGCATGCTGCAGTGTGGAGAGCCACATGATGCAATTATTGACGTACAGACAGGGGGAGCTAACTCTGTCTTGAAAGCGAACAGCTGTACGTAAATCACTTTGATTTAACAACAGGTGCCTGGTTCTGAACCCAGCAACCGGGTATGTACGGTATACATGCTATATGGTTAAATAACCAGTGCATGATGTTCCGTAATGCATAACAAAATGGTATGTGCACATCCAAAAACACTTTAGAGCTGGTGCATGATCAAAAGATCAAAGAAGGCCTTCAATAAAAGAATGAAAGGACAGCACACTGCCACAATGCTCTCAAACTCTATTTTAATAGTAAACAAACAACATTTTGATCCTTTCTGCCTTCATCAGGTTGTACATAATGTCCCATAATATATATGTGATTGAGAGCAATAGTAAAAACAAGCCTAGGGCCTTCTACCCTTTCTGTATCTCTATATCTGTCTCTGTGTTATACACAAGTAAAACCCAAGGCTGTGTTATGTATAAAAAAATAAATGAATAAAAATATAAATTAAAAAATAAATTTAAAAAAAAAGGTACGAACAATAATATTATAAAATGTTATTAAGATTTAAAACTAGTTGTTTTCATTTTAGATATATTAAAAATGTAACTGATGCTTTTAATGGAAATCCTGAATTTTCAGCAGCCATTACTCCAGTCATGATTCTTAAGAAATCATTCTATTATGCTGATTTGCCCAAGAAACATATCATATTATTATCAGTGTCAAAAACAGTTGTGCTGCTTAATATTTTTGTGGAAACCATAATACATGTTTTTTCAAGTTCCAAAGAACAGCATTTATTTGAAATAAATTTTTTTTTGTAACAATGTAAAAGTCTTTACTGTCAATATAATCCATGCTAAATAAAATATTAATTTCTTTAAAAAACATTTATTGTTGACCCCAAATATTTGAATGGTTGTGTGTGTGTGTGTGTGTGTGTGTGTGTGTGTGTGTGTGTGTGTGCGCGCACACATTTTTGTGACAAATGAGAACACAAATTTGTATAATGACAAGGGTATGACATAGGTATTACAAGGAGAAGGTGACTTTTCAGGACATTACCCCATGTCCCCACTTTTCAAAATGCTTATAAATCACACAGAATGGAGTGTATTGAAAATCTGAAATAGCACAAAGTTTCCTGTAAGGGGTAGGGTTAGGTGTAGGTTTGGTGTAGGGCAATAGCACATACAGTTTGTACAGTATAAAAACCATTATGCCTATGGGATGTCCCGACTTTTCACAAAAACAAATGTGTGTGTGTGTGTGTGTGTATCCAGCTAATGCAAATGTATTCTGTTGAAAAGACCAAGTGATGCCGCTACTGAAAAGGTGAATTTAACAGATTCTTTTAAGATTTTTTTTTTTTTTTTTTTTTACTGAGTGAAAAGTGAAAGATAGAAAATTTTAAACATCAAACAGAATAATGACATTTCAGGGTTTTTTCTTTTTTACAACAGAGAAAAAATATGCATTAAAAAAAATAAAATAAAAAAGGAAAATAATTGTAAAAAATAAAAATAATAAAAAAAAAACGTTCACATATTTTGTCCATAAAAACTTACTACTTCTGATAAACACAACATGGCTGAAGCAGGTATGTGGACACCCCCATATATTTAACAGGTTTGGGTTTTTCCTCTACACTCAATCCTAACAGTTGCATGAACTCAAGTATATAATCTCCTTAGACAAACATAGAACGGAAGAGCTCAGACTTTCAGTGTGGCACTCATGTAGTATCCTCCTGTAGAGTCTGCTGCAGAAGAGCTTGACTGGCTTCCACAAAGGCCAAACCTGAACCCCACTGAACACCTTTGGGATGAATCGGAACGCAGATAGTAAGCCAGACCCATTACCCAACATCAGCGCCTGACTTCACTGATGTTCTTGTGTCTGGATGCGTGCAAATCCCCACAGCAGCATTCCAACAACTAATGGAAAGTCTTGCCAGAACAGTGGAAGTGGTTAGGGAGGACCAATCCCCTAATAATGCCCGTGGTTTTGAAATTAAATGTTAGACAAGTAGGCTACATGATCCACTTGCATTATCACTTTTTCCGAAAAAGCGGTTTAATTTTACGTAAGACAGGTCAAGGTGACTGCCATGCGTATAATTTTAATGACAGGCCTATATTTTCGAAATTGTTGGTTATTTCGTATCCTGTGGGGTTTTATATATTTTCTTTTCTTACTCATTTGAAATGTGTATTTTTTATCTTTCTTTTTTTTTTCTTCTCGTAACACCTGTTCCGATCTGATCGCTTTCTGCGTGTCAGCACAATGTTTTTCTCATGGTCTTGTGACCACTTCCTCGTCGTCTTTTTCCTATCCCGCCCCTCGTGACAGGTTCAGCTCAACCTGTATGCCAACAGCTCAGCAGCTGTAAGATAATTGAACTGTAACTGTCCCTCGGTGCTCGTTTACCCTATCATCAGTCCCTAAAAGGTTTATTTTGAAAGTAATTAAGCTCGTGATCCGGCTTATGGCACGATGTGAATGGACGCCGTAATGGAAAACTGTCGCGTCATTTAGCAACAGGCGCTTCTGCTGTATTCGGCTGGGCTTCCCCATATGGCGGAGCGCGCGGGAGGGACTCCTGCTACGTCATTGACGAAGCTTCCTCTTTTCGGTCTCTGTGACTGAGACAAGACACATCCTTTCTTTTCTCCGACCGCACGGTCAAAAGAGGAAGAGCGAATCTACACTGAGATCGATGGCGCGGCTCCCGCTCCTGTCCACACATCACAGGTGGAAGAACGAAGGAGATTCCGCGGCTGCCATGAGGCTCGTGAGCAAAATTCTTTGATCAGGAAAAAAGATGCCAACTCGTGATAGCGGCGGAAAGAGGAGGTAAAGCCAATTCTGGGTACACAGACTGCGAGATGGAAATGGGCAAAAACACGGAGAATGTCAGGAAAAAACGATAAAAGGCTTCAACGCGATAAAGCGTGTTTTAGACTGCAACCTGCTAAGACTGTGCAATAAATATGCCATATTTAACCCCAAAATAAAAAGAAAGAAATACAAAAATAAATACTGATTGAATAATTGATTTTATTCATAATAATTATCATTTTTGTGCATGAGTGTAATGTGATGTACTTCTTAAATTAAAAAAAGGAAATCATGATTGTATTTGTTGCATTACATTTCTGATTTAAAAATAAAAATATTTAATAATTATATTTCAAATAGGCTTTATTTTCTTTAGGCATATTTATAGGCTATTTATTTTGGAGTGAAATGTGACTTGAACAAGAGATTCAATCTTCATGAAGACATAATGCACACATAATGAAATAAATTAATGTTTTTATTGTGCTTTACTTGTGAAATACCTAAATTGGAAGACAAACAGATAATAGTTACACTTTCAGCCTATATTGACCTAATATTGTCCCAGGTCAAGCACAGGTCATCTCCAAAGAGAGTGTTGAAGTCAACACCCAGTGACTCTGAATTCTTTTGAAGACCTGATGTCCTTGCTTTTAAATACCTAAACTGGATACTGTGTCAGCGGCCTGCATTTCATGTTACTTGGCTGCCAGCACTTGATTCGACCTATTCAGCAAGACTGGGTCACTCGTTCAATCCGTTTTACTGAAAGGTTATACTTGCCGATGTGGCAAAGTAAACTGTCTGTCTCAGGTGTGAAAGTCCTATGTGAGAAACAACTGATATGGACTGCTTCTATCATCACGTAGTAGCCCACTTGGCAATCTGGATCAGGACATGCTCTTTAAAATAGCAGCACAAGCATCTCACCTTCAGAAATTCGTGGTTGGCTGCTGATTTATTGCACCTAAAAGGTAGCCAACTAGAGTACAATTGATTACTAGTATGAATATTTACACCGAGCCTACTACATGCAAAGACAGGATGTTTTTACATTTGTGAGGAGTTACTAATGGTCAGAATATCAAGCTAAGATGATGGACATCAATAAAGCTTTTTCCTTTAAATATCTTTCCTCATGAATTATTTCTGCAAGTTAAAGAGAAATGGCAGTATGACACTCATAAGGTCAGATTGTTGACCTTATAGATCAACATGTCTGTAGATATGACAGACAGGGCCGTAACCACCATAGACTCTTCAAATATTCAGAATAGTTGTATCAATATTAATTTTTCAATATTTCACTACATACTTTTTATTAGTGATAATCAGAGTGCAATTTTAGTATGTGCTTTGAACAACAGGTTCACAAAAATGTATTTATTTATTTAAAATCTTACTGTCTGGAGTGCTAACTGTATAAATTAATATTTGTGACTTGAAGTTATGATTCATTCCCAGTTAAAAGGAAAAGCATGAGAATCACGGCATGGCACAAGAGACGTGGCATTTACTGGCACTGCAATCCCTCGTACACCCTGTATTGTAGTTCTCAGACAGTGCTGACTTCCGTTTTCATTTTTTTTCTTCGAACACTTTCATGTTTTGACACGTTCAGGCTGTGCAGGTGTAGCCCTTCCCTCTCCTCGTGGGCTCTGTGGTTTTCTTTACTGTCTCATGCGGTAGCAATAATAACAGAATTTAAGGGAAATATATTTGAAAAAGTAAAATCAAATCATACAATGCATTTACCCTATGTAAAATATTTTTTTAAACTATTTTCGAACAATATATGTTTATAGACTACCTAAAATGTAATAGGTAAAAATACTTTTTATAAAATGTAATCCACTTAATGAATCCTGTTTAAAATGTAAAAAAAAAAGCTGTGTGTTTCTTTTTACTCTTTCTGATGCTCATCTTGAATTATCTGCTAGTTATTTGTGTCTTCTCCTCACTATTTTTAACTAAATTCAACCAGTTGCACAGCAGTACGCTGCTATAATTAGAACAATAAACGTGCGGATTGTTTGCGTCAATGGAATCCCGTCTGTGCGTCATGTCTTTTGACTCCGAGCGCTCTGATTCGTCGGCAGCCGGAAAGATTTGCCGAGGATCTCCGCCCCTGCATGGCCATATTTGCCAGTGGAACGCCTCGAGAGGATGCACCTTTGACGTAACGGCACAATAAAGTAGTCGCTATATATCTGCTCGCTCACAGAAATTTGAGAAAACAGTCTTGTCGTGGCCGGGGACGTTTATACATGGTTATCCATCACTTGGAATACGGACACTTATAGGTCCCTCACCACAACACATTTTCAGGTACGTACATATTTTTGCTTTTAAAATTCCGAAGTCAGTAAACACTCTTTTCTTTCTGTTTTTACGCTTCTTTTAAATCACATACGAATAGCAGATGAGTTCGCAGTTACCAAAAGTAGGAGTATGTGTTTATAAATTGAAACATTTGTGCTGTGCTGAGGTCTAATTTTGAGATATTGCTAATTTTATGTAGCCTATTTTGTATTCTTCACTTCACGGAGCGCTCGAGTTAATCAGAAACAAACAGCCTAGCGCGTATCTAGATTGAGTTGAATGCACAGAATGAGTCGGCTTCTGGAATTCAAAATGTCAAATGATTTGAATGTCAAAAGATAAGAAATGAAAGAATACAGTGAGTGGTGCGCTTCTGCACGCTCATGGTCTGCAACAGGTGCTCGCTCAACAGCCAACAACTTATCTGTATATACACTCTCCTTTTAAACCTGACTGTACTTAGGCTATTTGTATGATACATAAACATATTAAACGGTTCATACAGGTAAAAGACAAATAATGATTAAAAACGAGAAAGGAAAAATGTAATTTTAAACAAGTTTTTTGAAACGTTATCATCGTGTACATATGAAAATCGTTCATTTACTACACATTTTGATTTACTCTAAAAATGTCAAGCCTTTACGCTCAAAGTAGTTAAATACTTGACCTTTGATACACAACTTCATTATTTAATACCCACACACAAAAGATGTGACTTTTTGTATAAAAATGGTAATAGTAATGACCTTGACATCCAGGGTCTGAAGGGGTTCTCTCTGCGTATTTGTTTACTTTTATTACTATTATTTTGTAAATAAAATGACTTGGCTTCCTGCATGTTGGTTATGCCACAATGACCGACTTTTCATAATATGAATAATATTCTAAACCAAAATTACTTCACTGATTATTTTTAAACAAATATTTATAAAATATTAGGCTTATGCCTAGCATTTCTTTTTTATTACAATTGTCAGACAGTTACACCACCTAGACATTTTTGACTTTAAGAAACATCTTTTGCTAATGCACTGACTGGTGTATTAGTCAACATTGAGGCAATGAAATGTTTAGGGGTCAAATGATCATCAGGTGCCATGTTCTCACCTTTCTCTGGGTGCAAGGTCATGAATAATTATCTTTTGCATTTACCAAGCACATTAACATACTTTCTGCAGAATTACTCTTCTAAAACAAGTTGATAATGGCACGTTTTCCAAATATTTCCATCGCCGGTCTAAAGACTGAATCCACGTGAAAGGGTAATGTTAGAAATATAGTATGATTGAATGTAAGCACTTTTTCGCTGCCTATAGTTTTTTTGTTCTTAATTTATCTTATCACTTACCTTACGGAACACTATGTCTGAGTTTGCTGGGGAAATCTGAGTCTATCTAAAAAAGTTCCATATACATACACCGCCCACTCACATTCACAAACATACACGCCCTCTCAGTGAGGCAACCCACGTGTCACGTTAGTCTGACATCCTTAATGTGGTAACACAATAAGCATGGCTGCCCTTTCCAGCCAGACGGCTCTCTAAGTTTTCTCAGAAATCTCAAAGGCACTTCAGAGAACTGTCAATACAGACTGTTTGCCGGCGAGTAAGTCTATCTAGGTATAGGGTAGGATGAGTTATTCAACTCTTGAGGCGTTTGACCTTTCAGCAGCAATATCTACGGTATTGAAAAGTAGATGTTGTTGTTCTGTTCTACAGAAATGACCTGTGTTCAAAGTCAACATGGAGTCCAGACCTATGAGAGCTCCCTCTTCAGCTCAGAGTTTTTGAATCCTGACTTCACCTCCAGGTTGGCCATGGATGTGACTGACCAGCGGGACCAGATCTCCGCACCCTCCCTACCCAGCATCACCTCTCTGGTCGGAGGCTACGTTGGGGAGTTTGATACCTACTCGTGCCAGATCGCCGCAGGCGCTGCTTCCACCTGTCCAGGCGGCACCTCCGGGCAGGACTCGTTCAAGCTGGACGACCTCCAGGTGTACGGCTGTTACCCAGGCACATTCGCTTTTAGTTACCTAGACGAGACGTTGTCCTCTTCAGGTGGGTCAAACTGCTTTGGAAGTCCAGCATCTGCGCCGTCACCCTCTACCCCAGGATTCCAGCCCATGTCTGCCTGGGACAGCACCTTCGGGCCCTGCTCTCCCGATGAGGGCTGCTGGGGTTCAGAGAAGCCTCTGAACCAGGCCGCCTCTTTCTTCACGTTCGGACACGACGAGCTTTCTCCTTTGGGACAGCTGCAGCCACAGCTCCCAGATCGGGATCCCTTTTGCCAGTCCCAGCAACACGGGTCTCCACTTCCCTTCAGCCCACTCAGCCTGGAGCAGGGCAGTCGGGACGGCTCAGGACTGATGGACGGACACCTGTCTCCTAAAGTAAGGAGCCCCACAGGAAACGAGGGGCGCTGTGCAGTGTGTGGAGACAACGCTTCCTGTCAGCATTACGGGGTGCGCACTTGTGAAGGATGCAAAGGCTTTTTTAAGGTGAGAGAGCATGAGCATACTGTACTTGCCTTGCTGATAAGTTTGAATCATGTCATATTATGTCAGCTCACCTCAGAACTTTGAATTTGGGCATTAGGCTTATTTTACTGACTACATTTCCTTTTTGAATTTGTAGCGCACAGTACAGAAAAACGCCAAGTATGTTTGCCTCGCCAACAAAGACTGTCCAGTGGACAAAAGGCGGCGAAACAGGTGCCAGTTCTGCCGCTTCCAAAAGTGCCTAGTTGTGGGGATGGTGAAAGAAGGTGAGAATGAAAAATATTAGATTAATATATAAAAAAGAACATAATATCAATTAATTCAAAGTACATAAATGTAAAATACCCACATACCCTCAAAGCAATTTTAATAAATGTACATATTGTTCCTCTGTGTAGTTGTGAGAACAGACAGCCTGAAAGGTAGAAGAGGTCGTCTGCCATCCAAGCCAAAAGTTGCTCAGGACTCACTGTCGATGTCTTCGCCAGTAAACATCATCGCCTCTCTCGTCACTGCCCATATCGACTCAAACCCTGCCAGTGGAACTTTAGACTATTCAAAGGTAAGGCAGAACATGCTTCACAACAGCAAAATTTAAAGCTAAAGTGCTGTTTTAATAGTACTGTCATATTTCTGTGCACTGTTAATGGATATATTGTATTCTTGGTCATTGTTTAGTATCAGGAATCGGTATCCGGATTGTCTGAGAAGGAGGATGCCAACGACATACAGCAGTTTTATGACCTGCTAACAGGGTCAATGGATGTGATCAGGAAGTGGGCTGGAAACATCCCTGGATTCAATGCCTTCTGTAAGGAGGACCAAGAGCTTCTTCTGGAGTCAGCATTTGTTGAGCTCTTCATACTTCGGCTAGCTTACAGGTACATGTCAGTTCATATGACACTGAATTTAGCATTAGAAAAGTACTGTGAGGTGGCTAAGCATTTATTTCTCTCTTTACATTTAGGTCAAACCCTGAGACAGACAAACTTATTTTCTGCAACGGTGTGGTTCTGCACCGGACGCAGTGTGTACGAAGCTTTGGCGACTGGATTGACTCCATTATGGAGTTTTCTCAGAGTTTACACCGCTTGAGCTTGGACGTATCGTCTTTCTCCTGTCTTGCCACACTGGTCATAATCACAGGTAAATTACTTTGTTTTACACAGACTACAGAAATTTGATGTTTTTTCCCAAACAGATCTCTAACCCTCACTTGTGACCAACAGATCGACACGGCTTGAAAGAACCCAAACGGATCGAAGACCTCCAAAACCGCCTGGTCACGTGTCTCAGAGACCACGTCTCCACAAGTACCCCTGAGGCCACCCGGCCCAACTACCTGTCCCGACTCCTGGGCAAACTTCCAGAGCTGAGAACACTGTGCACCCAGGGTCTCCAGCGAATCTTCTATCTTAAACTGGAAGACTTGGTCCCACCTCCACCTATTGTGGATAAAATCTTCATGGACACGTTGCCATTCTGAAGAGGTTTTATAAATGGACAACTGGAGTGACTTAAACAGATGAAAGAGATGGATATGAGATGGAGCTCTTGAGGGTTTGACTAGTCAAAGGATTTTATCGCTTACTGTTCTCTGCTTTCTTGGAATGGAATCAGAGAACGATTACATTCTACTTGCGCCTGCGTTTGGAGATCACATAGTCTTCAACATTGAACTCACTAAGAGACACATAACGAGAATTATGCATTTGGTTGAACGTGTTGGTAACTCTAAACAGACATGGAGTTTCAAATCTTAGTATATTTTAGCTGAAATGGTGGCTTCAGTCAGTAGCATTTCAGGTCAATGGTGCAAAACAAGAAGCTCAAATGTTCTACATGTGACTTCTGGATAAAAGAAAGTCCCATCAGTATTACAGCTATGTTAAGACGGCATATTCCACATTGACAGCATCCAAGAATCTAGTAAAACATCTTCCAATTTCAAGTTAGAAATGCCATGGACCAAAACAGGGAGTGCAAACAGAATTTACTTGGATGCTTAAATTATCATACAAAGCCTTAAATACGCTCAAGTGCCAGGCAACTGTCTCCCTTAAATATGCTCCAAAACGTGCTTACACTGAAAACAGAGATTCACTGATATGTTTGAGTACAGGACTGATGTGAGTGCATTGGAGGACTGTGGTACACTTGTCTAATGTTTCAGATCCAGTGACACTAGAAATTTTAGTGTATTTTAAGAGTCAGTAGTTTATATAAAAGACTGAAAAGTCACGGGAGATCCAGTGCAGCTACTGTACATGTACCACGTACAGCCTCTTACACGCAAATACTTTGAGTATTAATACAGACGCCTGACTTAGTTTAGTGTACCAGTCAAACCTTACAGTAATTATATTTGTATGTATGTATTTTAAAGATGTATAGGTATGACTAGAGCTTCTGCAGACTGTAACTTTTCTCATAATGACAAAATCAAGATCGGGCATTCTGAATTTTTTTTTACATAAAATGAGAGGTATTGCTTATCTTTCATTGATTTTGTGCAGCTCTCTATATAAAATAAATTTTGAACAGAAATCATCTTGGGTGCTTTGAAACATTTCTTTACATCATATAGTTATCGATAAAAGGGGTATAGCAAAATCTGCTTGGTTTTTCTTCCATAAAAAAAAAAAAAACATGGTTAAAGGGTTTTTGTCATCATTTGCTCACCCATATGCCATTCCAAACCTGTGTTTTTCTTTCTTCTTTCAAACATAAAACAAGTGTTTACTACTTCTAGCTTGTATCCTGTGGGCCTCATTTATAAAATGTTGCATAGAAACATTCTACATGCATACATGTAATTCTGAGAAATGAAAGTTTGCACAAAAAACAGGCGTATGACTCTTCCAGATGAATCATCTATAAATTGCATGATCATGAAATTGTGTGCAGCTGAATGGTGCCTTGTAAATTCCCCGCTAATTAATAT
Organism: Tor tambroides; assembly: GCA_021397915.2. Lineage (NCBI taxonomy): Eukaryota > Metazoa > Chordata > Actinopteri > Cypriniformes > Cyprinidae > Tor > Tor tambroides. Next base: position 67,781 of record JAFVLL020010585.1, read on the forward strand.
CATTTGCATATAAACAAGCACCAGTCAATGTCCAAATCCTTTACTTGAGAAAGACAAGCAGCAAGAATTGCTTTAGATTTCCAAACAGCTGCAGTGCTTGACTCTGCCACAAGGAAAAGTACATATGCCCGCTTAGAACCTGATCTGACGCTAAGCACTTTTCCAAGTCAAAAAAAAAAAAAAGATTTTTATAAATCTGAACGTTGGCATGGATTTTATCTCACACTAAGATCAACTCTGCGTTTTATAAATGAGGCGTCTTCTGAAGCCATAGAAACGATTTCTACAACAAATTGATTAATATACGTTGTGTTAGTATTGAATCAGTGAATCCAATTTGTCAACAAATCATCCAGAACTGTTTTGTGAACTAGGTTACAATATCTAATTCAAAGGAGTCATTTATGAACCAGACATGCTGGATAATGAACATGCCAAAGAAACCTAGGGCTTAAAATAAAACGCAGTTATAAAGATAACTTTTATGACACTTTTATGGTACTTTTTTTGTCATTGTGGAGCTTGACAACTCCAGTCTTCATTCGCTTTCATTATATTGCAAAGAGTGGGCAAAAATTAACCTTAGGAAGAAAATACAAGTTTGGAATGACGTGGAAGAGGAAGAGATTCTTATTTCTGCACTATCCATTTATCGTATAGCTCAAGTACAGATTTGTTTCTTTACTGTATAGGGTTTCAACATTGCTTTCGTAACAGCTGTAATTGAGTAATAATGATGTCATCTGGTTACTGCACTGCGATGAGCTTTCCCTTTTAGAAGGAAGTTGTGGTTTCGAACATTCTCCATATGGACAGTTGGTTGGCTAATCTCTGTCAAGTGAATGATTCAGATCTGAACTTCAGATGTCACATCAGTTTGACGTGGTTCCTGAACTATATTTAGAACTGTCTTTTTTTTTTTACTATCAGGCCATTTTCAATCAGATTATCACATGCGTCATTATATTGCTTTACGAGGCTAACAACAGCAGTGAAATTACTACTGCTCATATTTAGACTAAGGGATTTCAACATACCCCTGACTATGAGGTGAGGTAAAAGTGGCCCAGTTATACAATTAGTTAAAATGCATGAAAGAAATCAGATTTATTAATGAATAAACGTATTATGTATTTAAAACTCATTCAGTTTGTTAGTACTGCAGAAATAGCCAAGAACCAGTCACAAAAAAAAAGCACTATGAACATCTTAGCAAACACATAGCAACTCCCTGTCAACCCTCATTGCTGTAATGATGAAAATGAACAGACTACTAGCCAATTTGCAGTTTGTCTAAAGGGATCCATCTGTCCCACGGTAGCTTATTGGAGGGTGTGTAAATCATCTCATCAGATTTCATCACAACATTGTAGGACATTGTAGGTACAGAAGCTGCTTCATCTGCTGCGTCCCGCTCAGCATATTTTATGAGTCACAAGTACCCCTGCAGACCCATCCTGCTACTATCACGATACCTCGCGCCAGACTACCTTGGAACACGGAGAGCCTTTTTGTCCCTAAGTGGTATTTCTAAATAATTCTGTGAGGTACCTTCAAAATACTGAGCCTGTCTGCTGGCTGACAGTCACACTACACACCACAAGGCCTGCAGGGTGTCACATATCCCCTCCTCCCCTGCAGAGAACACCAAATTCTATGGCCTAATTTTGGGCCACTGTAATTTGCTCTGACAAACCCTGTGCCTGCCAAGGTATGTGGCCAATGGTACCACCAAGGAAAGTACAACTGAGCAGACAGAGTAAGTGCCAGGGACTTTGTGTGACACCTTCCTCCAGTGCTCCAGACCAGCAGATGCATTTTGGGGCTTAAATTGAAAAAGATGCTCAATATTAGTGACCCTGGGCAGAAATGTTATGTAATATCCCAGGCGGTTCTCAATTTAACTATATAATACATAATACCTGGGCGGTGGCAATGAAATTGGCCCGAAAGTGGCTTACAGTATGCCTCATGAAGTGAGTCATTATAGAAAAGGGATATCCCAAGAACCAGTGAGTTTTCTGAGAGCGGGCCAGTGCAGCACCTTATATTTTGTAATCATTTCCATAGTTTGTCGTTAAAACTCTCTCTTCTACGCTGAACTACACGTATGTATAAACAGCTTAATTGGAGTATTCATGTTTATATTTTAGTAAATAATTCACACAGCTCTTGTGGGCACCTTGCTCAGACAGTGAGGAAAGAAGAAACCCTGTGGTAAATACATTTAGCTCATCATTGTGTCCTGTAACTCAATCTGCTCCATTGTCAATTTGACAATGACAGATGAGGGAGGAAGAGCCACATTTTCCTGGCTTATGTGGTATTATGAACTGAGTTAATTCAAAATGAAGACCTATAAACTGAAGATAGATAGATAGATAGATAGATAGATAGATAGATAGATAGAGTTTTTAACTGTTATGAAATTTTCTGGCAAGCCTATAGGAACATCTGAAGGGCATGGCAGCACTCTAATAAAAAATACCAGAGCTCATCCACAAGAAGTAATTGGATAAAGTCACTATCACTCCGATTACAGCAGTTATGTGGGCAAGGCCAGACAACATACAAAAATATCCACAGTTTCCATGTTCGGATTGCTTTGGTAAAGACAGCTTTTTGGTGCAAAATCAAAACGAGGTGTTGAAAAGCACATTGCCATTGAGACAATTAAACAAGACTGGTTCACCTCCAAAGAATAAAGTTATTATATAAGCCTCTGCCAGCCACCTGTACCGGTCACCGACAGCCTTGAGAACATGAGAATGCTGGGATATAAAACAAGACCGACAGGGAGGCTCAAGTTTCGATGAAGAGCTGCAAGTTTTGGATAAGAGCCAAGAGGTTGTTCTGAGTTCTTCCACACTCCAAGAACAAGGAGGCACAAAATGAACACATGCAGGACCCTCATAACCAGATACTAACCACGTAACAGGTGTGTATGTATAAAGTTATCGACAGCCTTTCAATTCTTAAGCCTCACTGCTGTGGTGCAAAAAAAAAAAAACCTGACAAATCAACATCCAAAGACACTGCATGCAAACATCTTCTCAAATCCTTCTCCCGGATTTAGCCTTAAACATACATTAGCAACTTTGTATTATTTGTAATATAATTCTTTCCTGATTCAGCCTGCAGTCTTGCTCACTCTGGGACAGACAGCAGGGCTATTTTTATAAACTGTGAGCCCATGTAGATTCAGTGAAAGAGTTGACAAAGTGTTGTTGACTACTTGTCATGCTCTAAACAGGTGCAGTGGCCATATGATCGATAGTGAGCAGAGCATAAAGCAGAGGGAACATTTACTGTACACACTGAACTCATGACTCAATCCGAACATGCTAAACCAATCCAGATTGGGCATCATGTGGTCTATCATGCAGTGTGAAAATGTGTCATGTTTCATCTATGATAATATGGCCTTGTAGTTGTAAATTAGGAGTGTTGAGAGGGCGAGGGAGAGAGACTGAATACTAATACTGGAGGAAGATAGGAGAGACGGATAATAGATAAAGATAGATGGATATATGACTCAAGTATCAAAAATGAGAATCTTTAGTTATTTCCATCCAGCACTTGTTTCAATTCAACACTCAATCGTTCCATTTGAATGAATGCTTGGAAGGATAATAAAAGAAATCACAGAACAGCTCCCGGACATGAGCCTTCCCACTCAACAGAGAATGCCTTATCCCCGGGAATAATCACACAGATTCTTGATTCCTAACACCACATTTTAGCTCTGATACAAGTCTACACTCTCAGTTCATTCTTCTGCCTGAAATGGGAGAAAATTCAAAGTAAAAGCATCAAATAGTTCTGCTAAATGTTGTAATGTGATCTCAATTTGGAGACCAAATGAGCATATCAAGTCTGCCAAAAAAAAAAAAAAAAAAAAAAAAAATTTAATCAAATAATTTCCACGCATTAACGAAAATGCCATAAGTGTGACAAAATAAATCCCCCTACATGTGACATTAAATAATAATAATAATTAAAACCTATAGTTAAAAACTAAATATATTAATAAATAATAATCTACAATAATAGGAATAATAAACTGAACTTGGACAATTGTGTCAATGTAATCTGACATTAACTGAAAATAAATACTTTTTAGTGTACCTCTTATTAAGGAAAAAATAATTCCTTAGGTAATGGTGCCTATGGATAAAAAAAATAAACTGATACAATAACACTCAGCACAAATTAAAAAAAAAAAAATAATAAATGAATTAATAAATAATCATCTACAATAATAAGAAATAAGTATAATAAACCGAGCTTGGACAAGCTTGTGAAAATTCACAAAAAGTTATTTTTAACTATATTGAGCTCCTTTATCTTCTCATTCCTTCGGATATGGCGCCTTAAATGCACAACAAATATAAACAGAAATATTAACGCTCAGTTGGTCACGTAGGGACCCCTCTTAGAGCAGCATGACCCACAGGGAATGCTTCAATATGTGCAGTGAGGCCTGTTCACCCAGCAACTGCATTGTTACAACACAGCTGTTAGAAAACCAGCTTTACCAATGAGACACGGTGAGAACAGACAGGAATGTCGCACATTTCAACTGATATATAGTAAAACTTTTCTGTTTGTATTAACATGGCATTTCACACAATTCACATGTTTTGTCAACCACAACAGGCAGGCTATGAAACTGGCTGAGCAGGTTTATTCTCTTACAGAATGCAAATGAATGAGTAAAACAACTATGTCAACCGTTCTGTTGTAAATAAAGCAGCATTTGACCTCAACTGCAGTGTTTCCACTTTTTTAAAGTAGAAATAAATCATTTGCTTTCTCCTTCCAACTTTTTCCATTTATGCATGTAATTTTATATGTTATTTCATCCACAAACATGAGAGCACATTCTAGCCTGCTAATACACATGCTCTCTCTCTATTTCTCCCACTCACTACAGGCGTAGATTCCTCTCAGTGTACACGTTGTCCACCAGAGGAATTATATTTTGGGCTTCCAGAAGGGTGTTGTGGGTGGGGATTGCCGGTCCCTAACATTAGCCTTGAGTTTAAAAATAAGCTCTCATCACATGAAATCAATAACGGCACTTAGATGTGACGGAGTGCGTATTCGTCAAGTCAGGCCCCTCTGGGATTATCACACTACTTGGCAAGTGTAAGCGACACCATCACTTTCACCTGGGCCTGAGGAAAATCCTGCGCCACAGTAAAACGGAAACAAGTTGCTAACAACATGGTGGTGACTAATTTACCAGCTACCAATATTCCAGTTCTCTGCTTCAAACATGTTGCAGCAAATAATTTTTTCCTTTTTCGAAAGAATAAATCAACATCATCTTGTTTATGGCAAACTCACTAAGAACGTATAAGCAACATGAGCTTGATTAAGTCACATTTCATAAAAAAGTAAGAAAGAATATTTTTACACCAGATAAAATGAATAAGAAAGAATAATAAATTAGGCCTAATTAGTTCTAAAAGCAGCCAAGCGTGATCGATATTTGCACTGCCAGCCCGTCTGGAACGCCGCTAACATGTTTAAGCAGAGTGATACAAACAGTGAAAAGTTCCAGTGCTGCTGGACTGAATATCAGCTCTCTTGGAATGGCCCTCGGCCAATCAATTTTAAGGATCGGAACTAGCTGTTGTATAATATTAATTAGATAATGTCAAAAGGCTGTCATGCATCTGCAAAGATCATCAGCCTCTCCTTAGAGAGTAATCCTAAACCAGCAATTACATTTGTGTTCTAAAAAGCAAAAGGTTGAAGGTGCATCTCTGAGCACTGCTAGCATGAGGATGTCCACCATCTGCAGATAAATGGCTGATGAAAGCTATTTAGTCATTCAAAATTGAAGCATTTGTCGTTTAAAACATTCAAGTAGTTCAAATACCATAACATAACTTTCTGTAAGACTAAGCACTATGCATATACAGAGGCTTTGATGAACTTCAGATAAGTGTGATAATCTGTTCTATTAAAAAGGAGAGATACAATTCTTTGTCATTTGATGTTTTTCATCAAGAATGCAGGGCAAAAAGTGTGCACTTAAAAATCATATTTGTGCATACATTTGTGTTGCTCTGGGATTCAAAAAATGAATTATGCCACTGAGGATGTAAATATAACAAAAAAAAAATTAATTTGTGCACATTTGTGTGTATTCTCAGTGTTGTGAAAGTGCATGGCGAACACCAAAGCAAACACATAAAGCCTGAAGGCCACACTTCCATTGTGTAGTCGTGAAAGAAATACCTAATTCATTAAATCCTTATGGCTTATGTTTTTGTTGTGGTGGTGGTTGTTGTTTGTGTGTAATGGTACAGAAAACGCCTGCTGGTAAAGCAGGGTAATACTGCCATCTAGCGTTCCAGGGTAGAGCTACACCACGTTATTCGAATAGGCTACATAAATTGCAGGGTGTTTCTTTCCACTATTGGCCATTTTGGCTATTTATAAAGACATATGTGAATATTTATAAATTGAGCCTCCCTTAAAACTCACCTTTTACACTCATTTGTTTACTTAATTTGATATTACAATTTTCGACAGTGTGTTGTCACAGCATAATTGTGTCTGTAGTAACGTTAGATTTGTAACTGAAACTCTAAAAACCGAATTGAAAAAAGTAATTTGTCACACCTCAAAACACTATGATGGAAATGATGGTGGTGGAAATGATATTAGTCGTTTTTGGAATAAAGTGGCCTATCCATTAAGGCTCATAGCTAGCATTTTTATGTATCCTGAATACGCGTACATAAACAATATTTTCACACTTTTCGCAATCTGAAATATATAAACTTAATTTGAAATGGCACACGATAAAATATATATATATATTCTGCTAAAGTGATATTTACCTTGATTTATCTTGAATTTACTTCACATTTTATGAATTTACTTCACACTTCTCAACTCTGACTTAGGCTACGCGGTTTCTCCTTGTAACGAAGTAACTTCTGAAACAGAAAAAGGAAGAAAACCCTTCGTGGTTAGTGAATTCTGTTTGAAAATTCATTTCAAAAGAGGTACATACTTTTAAGACATCCCTTCCACTGAGTTCAGAAGAAAGTGTGCGCGTCGCCGCTCCTCTCAGCGCGCGCTGCAAGGCACACTAAAATACCGGAGTGCGCTCTTCCAGACATCATTGAGACTGGTGCAGAGATGCTTCGAAGATGTACTCCATCAGATATCACAAATATACCAGACTACCTGCCACAAACCGACGCTTCGACGACTGTTTTTTTTTTAACTTTTAAACTATATTCATGGAAACGCACAAGTGACCTTGGCAAACCCAGGACCTTTGGAAGTTTTAAAACATCAATACGCGTTACACACGCCACAGAAAACTCGACATGAATGTTTCACACGGACTACTGAACCGGACGATCTCTACAGCGAAGCAGCCTTTGGAAAGCGTTCGAGAATGCTGCAATTTCTCGGTGATCACGAGCGACGGGTTCGGTTCACCGATTCAGGACGAGCGCGATCAGTTCATCATGCGTTTGGTGCAGATTGCGGTTCTCTGTGTGCTGTCACTGACGGTCGTTTTCGGCATCTTTTTCCTCGGGTGCAATTTACTCATCAAGTCCGAGAGTATGATAAATCTGCTGGTGGAGGACAGAAGACCTTCCAAAGATGCGGAAATTATTATGATTGCTGCATGAGTGGAATAGACTGTGTGCCATAAATCGGACACAAACTGGCAATCGTGGACGACACCTGTTGGTATGATTCTCATGCCAGTGCTGAACTAAATGTATTTTTATATAGGCTATTTCATCTTGGACCACAACCAGTAAATATCGCAAACAATGGAGACCGAAGTCTTGAACAATGCATTCAACTTTTTTAAAACCCCGAAATGTGTGGTGATAAATATTTGTCTACATCTTCTTTCAAAATACGTCTTCATGATGGCACCTGAAACAACAAGAGCAGAGAAAGATAACCGGACAAATTCATTAATCCAGGATAGATCATTTGAAATAGAGAATTTGTCATTTGTTTTGTATTTATATTGGCTGAACTGATTCATGTGACTAACTCAAGAATTTCTTAATGGGTTAAAGAAAGATCATTGTGTGAACTTGCATGCAAAATGGATTAAAAGGAAATGCAGAACTCTAAAAACACTGTCCCCTTTTAGTTCCTAAATGACATTTTAGACTTTTCCAAAGGTTCAAAACGTGACAATCCAGTTAACTAACCTAGGCAATTAGGACTGGATATTATCTGTCCATCAGATTCATTAGATTGACTAGCATCACGTTTCACATTCTTGATAAATACATAATTTATTGTATTCTGATATCACAAAAATCAAATATATGACTACTCAACCTCTCTGCAGGTCAGTTGCAAAGGTCCAAGGATAAAGTGTCTTCAGTAGAGGAAAAAATGAATCACGTTTTACAAAAAAACAATGAAAGATTAATTAAAAGTAAGAAAAGGACAACAAATGAATTTAATTTCTATTTATCACATGACCTTTTACACGAGGAAGCCCGTTATTTCATCTTTACCTGTTTAGGTATCTTGGCAGCTGCATTACAACCACAGTGCAGATCGTTGATAAGATTTGGTGGACTTTTAAATATTTCCACATATATGATAAAATTATTAATCTACTTTTCATATTTGGTAGAAAAAGCCACCAAACTTTTTTTTTATTATTCTGTTAACAGCTTATGTCCTTGGAAGCTTAAAACAGATGGTTGATGCTAACATTTCAAAATGCAACATTTTTCCACCAACAAGCAACTAAAAAGCTTAGAATGACTCGAAATATGTCAGCTTTTTAATTTGACATTCTGCTGACTCACCAGCTGCCTTTCCACATGAGCTTTAGCCTGAGGAGAATGTGGCGCATTTTATTTTTGAACCACAAATATTGTGGTGAATAAATGGTGTAATTATGACTAACATGGCAAACTATAACATTATGTAACTTAACCTGCAGCCCTTAGTTTTTTAATTCCATTAACAAACTATTATTTTGATTGGCCTTATTTTTATTTGTAATCAGCATCTCATATCAGTGTTCATTAACCAAAACCAGAGAGTAACATTACAGAGATGTTGCATAATTCCCTAAAATCAGTTAGATTGTATTTGTACACACACTGCTACATACAAGCATGACATCATAAGAACATGGTCAAAGCCATTCACTGTATAATACATGTGACTGCTGAAAATGTGCCAAAGACGTTACTATATTCAGTGCCTTAAAACAGATGGTGCTGAAATACATGCAATGGAGAGCAGGGAACCATAATCCAAATTAGAGATTAAGGCTGCATGCTATATCACTGACCCCAATCCTAGGACATTCAGCACACAACACCCCACCCGCACACACGTAACTGGTCACTGCTGCTTTTTTTTAATCATAGTGCTTTTTATGAAGCTTGTAATGCACTGCTATACCATCCAGATGCTGGTTTCTTATACTACACTCTTAAAAAAAAAGGTGCCAGGAAGAACCAAAAAGGGGTTTTCGCGGCGATGCCATAGAAGAACCTTTTTTGGTTCCCTGAAGAACCATTTTGTGAAAGGTTCTTTAAAGAACCGGTGTTTTTCTTGGTGCCATACAGCACCTTTTCTGGTACTACAAAGAACCCTTTTTAAATGTTCTTCAAAGAACCACTGATGAATAGGTTCTTTATGGCCCCATTTCTTCCAGATCAATATCCTTACATTTATCATACTATAAATTTTCTTTAATAGGACTGTTCATAAAATAATAATAATAATTAAAAAAAAGAAAATCCAGAAGTAACAAGACTTGACAAGATGTATGATTAAAATGTTTATTGCATTTACAGTATACATCAGTGCAGTATACATCATACCTCAATACTGTGTATGTGTTTAATAGGGATGTGCACAAGTACTAGAGTACTAGACTTGACAGCAATGATTGATCATTTTTTAAAAGTCACTGCAATCATCGTTTTCATGATCAGTTGTCACTGACTCGCTGTCAAGTCTGAGTACTCGGTGATCACTGTGACTTTATATATTTCTCTTTTTCTGATTGGTTATGGCAGCATTTTGGGTGGTACCTGAGCTCTAACTAGTTAGTGTTAGGACAGCATGCCGTCCAGACCGTCAAAATAAACATCTATCAGTACTTGAAATGAGAAATTGTCAAAAATGCCCATCCTTAGTGTGTAACACAGTGAATACAACAGGTTAATGTCAGTACCACCATCATGCACTACTATGCCCTTTTTCATCCCATGCAAAGCTGCCACTGGTGGTTCAAAAAGTTCCTGCTTTCACAGCCCTTTTGATGAATGGTTGAGGCTGGGTACATAGGATCCTGTAACAAACAAAGAAGACATTTTCGCTTTCATTAGTTTCTTAATTTTCATAGGTATAGCACAGGTATAATGATGCAAAATGACAAACAAAGATAATGGAAAGGTATTTTTAAGCTGAACAGCAGTAAGAATAGAAACAAAATCAAGTCAAAGTCAAAGTTTCCAAGTCAAAAATTTTTGGAAGTTCATCCATCCATCTATTCACTCTCCAAACCACTTATCCTCTCTAGGGTCGTGGGGGCTGAAGCCTATCCCAGCATCTTTAGCCACAAATGCATCCAATTAATGGTATTTAAGCAATATAAGCACTAGGTAACAATGTTATACAGTACCTGTCAAAATTTTAGAAACATTACAATGTTTTTGAAAAAAACAAACAAACAAACAAATAAAAATCTCTTCTGCTCACTAAGTCTGCATTAAGTCTGCATTTAAGAATACAGAGAAAATATACAGAGAATACAGAGAAAATAGTAATAGTGTATAATATAAAATATCATTACAAATTAAAAGAACTGTTGTCTATTTTAATATACTGTAAATTGTAATTTATTCCTGTGATAAAAAGCTGAATTTTCAGCGTCATTACTCCAGACTTCAGTGTCACATGATCCTTCAGAAATCATTTTAATATACTGATTTGCTGTTTTTTGTTTTTCTATTAAAAGAATTTTACATTTCTTATTCTTAAAACAGTTGAAAACCGTTTTTGCTTTTTAACATTTTTTGTGGAAATGGTGATACCTTTTTCAGGATTCACTGATGAATAGAAAGAACAATGAACAGCATTTATTAAATTTATTAAACAATTTAGTAAATAGAAATATTTTCCAACATTATAAATGTCTTCACTGTTACTTCTGATAAACATAATGCACCCTTGATTAATAAAATTATTAATTTATCTCTTTTTTTAACCACAAATGTATTAATTTCTCTCTTTCCTTACCACAAATGTTTGAATGGTATTGTTTACATAAAAATTTTAAGCAGCAAAAACGGTTTTCAACATTGGTAATAAACAGAAATGTTTCTTGAGCTGCAAATCAGCATATTAGAATGATTTCTGAAGGATCATGTGACACTGAAGACTGGAGTAATGATGCTGAAAATTCAGATTTTATCACAGCAATCAATTACATTTTAAAATATATTCACATAGACAAGAGGTATTTTAAATTGTAGTAATATTTTTACAATATTTCTGTTTTTACTGTGTTTTTTAATCAAATAAATGCAGTGAGCAGAAGATTTACATTTAAAAAAAAGTTAAAAAAAAACAAACAAAACAAACAAAAAAAATCATACCAACCTCTAACTTTTGAACAGTAGTGTATGTTTACTTACTAGTTATATGGTTCGTAGCGCTTTAGAGATGTTGTCCGACGGGAGGTCTGCTTCAACTCTGCTGCACGGCCATCAGCATAGAAGAATCTAGAAACATAACATGCAATTTATCACAGAGCCAACAATATTTAGTATACAGGTAGGTTTATTTAAAGGAAGCAAGCTAGAGCAGAAGTGAATAAAATAAAATGGTTTATATAAACACACACACAAACCAATTTCTTAAAATAACAGAATTAACATTAATGTTTTTAGGTTTGTGTCACTGAGGTTTGGATGTCAAAACCTTCCTAAATTAACTGTAATATAACAGATGCATGGTGATATAATAAAATATGTTGTGAGAAAATGCATATGAATGTATTTAAAGAGCTTTCTCAGCTCACCCGTGTTTCCTGCATTTCTGTCAGCAGCTCCCTTCAGAAACTTTGAAATTTTGGAGCTTCTCTTCTGTTGTAGAGAGTTTGTATTATCACTCCTGAAACCACAGAACACTTTTTATCAATATTTGTTTACCATGAAAGATAAAAACAGGTTTGAACTAACATTAGATTCAGTTAATTCGCGCTCCTTATAAGTGACTTCACCGATTAACAGCACAATGGATAATTTAGGCTAAGTAAGTTAGACAACTTTCAATAAACCATTGACAAACTGTCAGCAAACCCTTTACAAAGCTATCAATCTCTCAAATCTCTCATCTACAAATGCAGATGTGATTAAAAGCCCAAACTCTCATAAACATGAGCTCAAGCTATAGAGTTAGCAGCTAGCTTACCTCGCCTGAAAACAGTTGAGATGCTTACAGACTTTTTCAAAATTTTCTGTGATGTAAATATTCAACAGAAACGTGTCAGTTGCATCTAAGAAAGTGTCTGGAACAGTTGTATGTGATATTTGTGTCATTTTAGGGACTAAACTCACCTGAAAGCAGTGAAAACAGCAGCGAGAGACGGAGATTTACGGTTGTCAGTTTGTGTTGTCGGCCCGTTTCCATGGCGACTCCCTCCGCTGCAGCGTTTGAATGAGACTCCAGTATTCAGCGCGCGCGCCAAAGTCACGCAGCATTTGCATAAATAAACCTCTAATAGAACACTACATAACTTAAAATCACATTAAATCTTTATTAAATCGCGAATTTGAAACTCATTTTGTAGTTCTATGACCAATTCATATAGGTGCAAAATGGATAGTGGGACAAAGTGGCACTTTCATATTTTAAAATTTTGTATCACTCAGCCTTTTTATTCCATTTTAAAACATGATTGCAGTATTTTTTATACTAAACTTAAATAACTAGCCTAATAATTTTTTGAGTAATGCAAAACAGCATTAAAATAGATAATAGATATAAAAGGATCTACTGGTCTTTTTAAATTAATAAACAGCACAAATTTATATAACTCAAAATTAATACTTTTTATTACACTGTAATTGAATGCAACAAATAGAAAATGAGTCTGGAAGGAGTTCTGGACCAGACAGGACAATTTAGCTCACTTGATCTCACTTTCCAGAAACAAAAATATTTTCAACATGATGAGTGTGAAGAACCATTAAATAGTCTCTGGAACCTTTCTGTGCTATAAAGAACCTTTCTGTGCTACAAAGAACCTTTTGTGCAATGGAAAGGTTCTTTGGATATTAAAGGTTCTTCATGGAACCATACACCCTGCCAAAGAGCCATGAAGAAACCTTTTTTTTTAAGAGTGTATAAACAGCATAATCTAAATTTGTGTAGTTTTTGGTTGATAAATAGGCTATGGTAGGGCTCAGGTGGAATCTTTCTCTAAATAAATTCATATTTTATTCAGTAAAGATGCATTAAATTAATCAAATGTGATAGTAAAGACATTTATAATGTTACAAAAGATTTTAAACTTTCTGTTCATCAAAGAATCCTGAAAAAATGGATTCATGGTTTCCACAAAAATATTAAGCAGCACAACTGTTTTTAACATTAATAATAATAAATGTTTTTGAGCACCGAATCAGCACTGAATTTTAGTTTTTTTTCTGTTTGCATTTTAATTTTAGTAATTTTGTTGTTTTTGTCATTATTATTAGTTTGTTTTTAAAAATTTGTCTATATAGTTTTTTTATTCATTTTTTTCACTTTTAGTTTATTTCAAGTTTTTTATGGTTTTAGTTTACTATAATAACCCTATACAGCATTTTGTTCATTGAATGCAGTACATATATGTGCACACACACACACACACACATATATTATATTATATATAAATATAATATTGTACATTCTAAAAGCGCAAATAATATTGCAGATTCCTAGGCCTGTCAAGGATGAATATATCTTATGGGTAGGTGTCTTTATGCTCATCTGGTGTTTAAATATTTTAAATATTTCACAGTTATGAAATAAATAATTTAAACTTTTTTTGATTCAGCCATCTATGCATATCTTATTTTTCTCCCTCAGAATATCACAAAAATCATGACGACGGAACTAGAAAGAGAGAATCTTGTTACGGGTTCTCATGAATTTTCCCCAGAGAGCCACTGAATGATTGATGCTGTGATTGCTTTATATTTCTTCAGCCCTTCTTTAAAGATAGAGGGAGAGCGAGTGGTACCATGGATGAAAGGGATGGAAGAAAAGGTCACTCCCGGTGGTAGTGGCTGTCAGACAGCGGTACGGTCCTGATAAGTGACGTGGCATTACGAACTGACAGAGCTACAGAAAGGCTATGGAACAGGGGAAATGTCAGAGTAAAAAGAGGGGGAAAAAACGTAAGGTCTCTACAATACATGTAAGCATAAAAGTGAAAAGCTTAAAAAAGGGTCTAGGTGGGATGCAACCACCTTAACCTGTTATGCAACAAGCCATTGTGTAAAGCTCAAGGAGGCAGAAATAATTTCTGACTTTTATAGTGATTTTCAGTAGGCCTCTTTGCGTTCAGGAAGTCACTGTTTGCTACCACCCGTCACTGAGACTTAAACTGACTGAGAAACATAATTATAACGATGCCCTAAACTACTTTGAGGTGAATCCAAAAACATTCACCATCTATGAAATCTCTTCCTTTTAGATCATATCTGACAGCTTTAACTCCCACAAGTAATCAGTATTTTTATTCATTGTTGACAGATGTTATACAAAATCAAGGGTCTGCCGAAAAGCCACGGGGGACACGGCCTTAAAAAGATTCTCTGGAGACAAACTGTGTGACTCGGAGAGTAAAACTTGCTGCATTTAATCACACCAACTCATAGCCTCAGTTACCCTCAACTTGACACTCAACATGCGATATACAGAAATTCTTCACTCAGCAGAAAGTTCTAGAATATAGTTCTCTGGAGTTTACAAATGCGAAAGATCGAGTTTTCACTGTCACACTGCTGTTAGCATTGGAGAAAAACAACATATTAGGCTAGTGCTATTTAAAGATCTTTTAAATAGACTAATTGAATGATGCTTTACTATGGTATTAGTCATACACCCACAGAGGCTTTAATTACTAACATGAGGCACCATGATGTCCAGACCTTTCTCATCCTTTTTAATTCACCCTTCTAATTCAGTTGCTTTGTGGAAACATCATTGTTGCCATTGTTCTCTATCCCTCTGAATGCCTATCTCTTTTTTGCATGCACAAATGCAAATGCTGGCGCTCTGTGTCGTCCCATGAGCCTCAGACTTCAGCTCAGCATTTGGGAGTAACAGCTGCAATACCTTTCCATCACAGTCAGGACAGAGCGACCCATCACTCCAGTGGTGTGTGAGGAACAGGAAGTGACAGACTGTTTTTTCCCCCTTCCCTTCCTTTTTGTTCAGTCCAATGAGTCTAAATGTGATTGACAGCAAAAGGCATTTTAAGCCCCGGCACAGTACCGCAAAGCGCAAATGTTTGAACAGCGCACCAAATATTACATAACTAGATTTCAATGAGAATTGACAGCAGAGTTGCTGGCTGCATATTTATTTTCTGATGAAAGGCTTGCGAGAGTTTTATGGGTGCTGATATCAAAGTTATATGAGGTAGATGCGCTTTGAATTTCATTTTACGCTTTGTATTTGAATGCAAACAAAAAACGGAATATTGCATTTTTACTGTTTAAAATCTTCACTGTAAAAAATGGTAAAAAAAAAAAAAATCTGTCTTTTATTAAAAAACAGGTGGGGATGAGAAAGCCATGATGAATCAAAGCTCATCACAAGCAGCTTTTCCACAATCTGAGGAGGTGCATGGTGTCATACAAATACAAAACATCATCATGGTAACACATGACAATAAAATAATGCAATAAATAACATAAGATGTAACAAAACTCTAATATACAAGTTATTTAAATGACAAACCATCAAATGTGAAGTTTCACACAGCAAAATCTGGTAATATCAATTGACGGTTTCACACTGTAAATTATAAGATGACTTGTTTGTGTTCACTTCCAAAAACTACTAAATTTAATTTTACTGCTCAGTAGATTTCTTATAGTCTTTACCATATATACTAAGAGAAGTAGCAGATTTTTACCATAGCATTTTTACAGTCTTTTAAAGTCAAAATCAATCATTATTTTATAGTGTTCCATATGTGAGAAAAAGCTCTGTATGTGGAAAGAATTAAAACCATTTTTTTTAATTAAAAAAAAAACAAAACTTTAATGTAGGCCTGTAACTCAGGTTTCATGGAATATTTTGCATTTGAACAAATCAAGCTTACAATTGCATTTCTTTATGAATTTACCATTTAAAATCTTCCATATGTGACGGAAAAATAATAAAAATGCATTTAATTTTTTTTTTTTACATTTCCTACATTTGCTTCTATATTTGATGGAGGCTTATAGGTTTCCTGGTCTACTTTTGACAGGGTATATGAAAATGATTTCAAAAGAAATTTAATAAACGTACCTATTATCTTAAGGATTTTATTTTTTTTTTTAAAGTACAAAATTGGCCTATAGCTACAAGCTGAACACTAAAACAGTATTACAGTAATACACTGAAGTCCTCTGAGTTTGTATGAAACAAGAGATTGTGAGTTAAGATTTGCGCTGTGGTGCAAGAGACAAAAGTAGCCATCTGGAAGGGCTGAACATCATGATTGACCAAATCACAAATCAGAATTTCAGAAAGCTGTTATAAATGACAAATTTAAAAAACAAAACAATCATGTTAAACGGTAATATAAGGCAAGTTCTCTGAGTCTTAAGGAACGGTGATGTAATCAAATTCATGCTGGTTGTCAACCCACTCACTCTGCATGACTGTGCTTCCCATGGGTTTCTGTCAGAAATGTCTTGCTGAACCTTTTCAAACATCCAGTCTCAAACTGAAGCATGGTAAGTCCTGCTGAGCAGCTCTTTCACACAGTGCTTACACAGATGGTGACCCAGACAGTGTGGAGAGCTCAACCTAAGCTCTGAGTCCTTCAATTATTGCATTGCATGCAAATAATACACCTTTATTAAGTGTCCTTCCCCCACTGATTGTGCAGTCTGGGCTTCAGGAACCCTCACAAACAGAGAGAGCACAATTTAAAGCAAATATTGAAGGCTTTAAGTGCATGACATTGATTCAAGCGTGTCACTGCTCTGCATTAATTGAGATAAATCTTGTTAAAAAGTCAAATCAAGGTTTATTGCTGGAGCTCACCAATAAAATAAAGGAAGCACAAACTCAAAAGAAAAAGGGGGGAAACTGATGAATTGAGCAAATAGTAAAGAGAACACCGAAGAACAGATCTTTGACATTCTGCACAAAGATCAAAAACATCACTTAAGTGTCTTTTCCCCTTTATATATTTTTAGCCATACTGAAAAACTTGACATGGAATTATCAGCAGAAACAGATTAAACCGTTCTTTTCTGAAGACGATAGTTCATTTTTGAAATGAGAACTGGGCACCACTCACTGAATTAAACACATAGCATATACTAATCATTGCAAATGTTTCATATGAAAGCCCATTTCCACCATATAAGAAGAGAGAGAGAAAAAAAAAAAAAAAAAAAAAGCTTTGGTAAATCATTGACATTTTGCCACATTTAGGACAAAATTGTGACAGGGAATTAAGAGATGAAAAGCCAAAATTGAGATATTAAGTCATAATTATGACAAAGTTGAAATTGACAGTTGCGATAAAGTCAAAATATGAGATACAATATGGTACAAAACTGACAGCTTGAAGTTGAAATTAACAAGTTGAAAATGACAGTCAGTTGACAGAGTTAAAATGACAGGTATTTATTAGATGGAATGACAATTATGAAAAAACAAACTGCCAAATCGAAACTGAGATATTAAGTCATAATTATGACAAAAGTTAAATCATGACTGTCAATTAGGAGAGGAAAAGCCGAAATTGAGATACAAAAATCAATTACGACAAAAAAAAAAAAAAAAAAAAAAAAAAATCTAAATTGAGGTTAAGTAAATTATTATAAAGTTGAAACTGACAAATCAAAATTATCCAAATCATAATTATGGCAAGTTAAATGCAGTTATGAATTATGATGTCAATTACGACAAAAGAGACAATCATAATGTGGACTTCATAATGTGGAAGTTAAAATTATGACAAGTTGAAACTGACCGTCATAATTATAATATGAAATTATGAAGTGAAGTCAAAATAAGACCCTATGAGATCATAACTATGAGACGAAAAGTCTTGTCAATTATAACAAGCATTTTTTATGTGGTGGAAATGCTACTATTCACTACTACAAATCAACAGTAATAAATATTACTTTTTTTTTTATATATAGGCAGAAGGCAATAAAAACTAAAAACTATTGGTCCAGTAACAGCAACCAAACGCTGATGTTAGGCGCTCTCTGATGTAACTGTAAAATGCTGGCAGAACGGAAAGACAGCACAGGCTGTTAGAATTGCTCTCTGGGGAAAATTAATTGAAAGACAATATATTTGCACCTCATGAATAGTATACAGCAATCCAGAGAAAGGTCAGAGAACCACACTCATACAACAAGAACACTATTTTCTGCTCCAAAAGATGCATTCATGTCCAATTTTATTATCCAAGTATAGCCTATTAATGACCCTGTTAAAATCTAGATGAATGAGACAGAAATGCAATTCTACATTGTGCTATTTTTCTGAGTGACCCATTTCTAGTCAGCTCCACATGTAACTGTCCCATTCTGCAGACCATCATGGCTAAAACATAAAATGCTTTGTGAATGGAAGCGTGTGAAAGAATACAGTATGACGCTGGCTAATTCCAGCATCTGTTGGAGGGGAGAAAACCAGATGCAAATGAGGGGTCCTTATTGTCAGTCACATTAAAGCATGTCTTGTGTGTAATCTAGGATTTGTCTCTGCATTCAGATCTGGTTTAGTTATGGTTTAAGATTAAAGAATTGAGGAGCAGGGCAATATTCTATATTAATGAGCTATGGGAGAAAAATCCTGTGGTCCCATCAGGTTTAAGCATTTCCCAAATACCATTCATGAAGCTATATTATAAAAGCTTGCAATAATAATAATAATCGGAATGAACAGCTGAAGAGTTGCATTTTTGTTCTTTATCCAATACATTATCCATTATATTTAAGTTCACTGTTTAGAAGTTTGATGTCAGTTTTTTAAAAAAAAAAAAAAAACACTTATTCAGCAGAGATGCATTCAGTTAATTAAAAGCGACAGTAAAGACGTATATTGTAACAAATTCAATACGTTGTTCTTTTGCACTTTTAATTCATCTCTATTTAAACTCTGGGGGGGGGAGAATAAGTTAACTTAAGCAGGACAATCACTTTCAACACTGAAAATAAATGTTACTTGAACACAATACGATCATATTAGAATAATTTGCCATCACAGGAATAAAATTACATTTTATAACATTAAAAATTGATTTTAAATATTGTTTTCATTAATATTAAAATTCAATTTTAGATTTTAAATTGTAATAACATTTTTAAAATACTGCTGTTTTTACTGTATTTTATCAAATAAACGCAACCTTGGTGAGCATGAAAGACTTTTTTCAAAAAAAAAAAAAAACCTTAGCGACCACAAAGTTTTCAAAAGTAGTTATGTATTTTACGTAATGAAACTTGGCCATTATTTCTATCACCATTTTAATTAACCCTTTAGCCTATTTACACTTAATTTAAAATGCCCTGCAGTGACATTTATAAAATAAGAAATATTCCATGCTGTCTTCAATAGGTGGGGGGGGGGGGTCTTAGATTCTATACTTAATCTAAGACCTCTTAGATTAAGTATAGAACATCATCTTACAGGAATTTCTTGAATTTTAACTAATCACGTAAATATGAAAGCATCACAAAACTCCAACAGCATTGCACTTAATTTGCTCACGCCCAAACTGCGAAGTTTTAAAATGAAAGCGAGCTTGTAAACTGCTCCTCGGAGCAACAGTGCACTGAAGGAAGCACTACACAGCTGTGTTTAACAGGCACAGAGACTCCAGAGGGGGCGAGCAATCAGCCCTGCCTACGCAAACAAGCACACACAGAGACCGTGTCATTTTTGCAAATGTCTGTTGTCAGTGCAGCTAGCAGCGGAGAGCTGGTGTGGCCAGCTGTCTGTGCGGGTTAAACGAGGCATGGGAGATGAGGAAGAGGGGGCAGACCTGTGGCCCTGCCATACTAACTCATACTGCAATCAATGTGGAACGTCACGTGATGCACTACTTAAAAACCTTAATTTGTTTCGTCATTATTGTATTATCATAATTACATACCATGGTCAACACTTTTCCAAATACAGACAGGAAAAAAAAAAACTAGAAAAACGGTTTTATATAAAATAAAATAAAAACGATTAGATTAGATTAAACAGCTACAAATGGGGGGGGGGGGACGACGACGACGACAAAAAAAACCCTTTGACTATGAGTTCTTTTAAACAGCCTTATACAGACCATTCTGAGGTTTCGGCCAAGAAATATTCAGCCAATATTTTTTTTTTCTTCAATTTGCTTGAGCCAAGAAGACTCAACAGTTTTTTTAAATGAAGACTCCTATCACACAAATACTGCGGTATCCACATCGACACACAAAAAAATGTGATGCGCATTGGTTACTATATATGCGGTTATTGAAGCAGCCAATCACAGCGCCGCGCCCGCATTCCATTCTCTGAAGACACGTCCACGTAGAACTGTCAGCTGCTCAGTCCAAGATGGCGCTGTCCTGTAGAGGGGTATGTCGCGGGGCTTCATTGATCTTACTGTACGGAAAACGACCTGTCGGGGTCAAAGCAAGTCTCTGCACACCTAGACTGACTTCTACAAAATCCAGGTACTATTTATAATAAGTTCAGAATGATCGATCATATGTAGGTGGTGGTTTTGCATATAGTCTCGTTATCAGATGAAACTGATGATGATGTTTCATCATAAACAATACAAATATGGGGCTAAGAGAAATATTTCTCATTGTCTATTGTCCTTTTAGTTGTTGGCCAGAGAAAAAATTGCATTGGGTTCATCAGGAAATACAGTACATGCCCTGCCCTGTGACATCACACAACATCTTTTATTTATTTGTTCATTTTTGTCTGTCTCTGTAGTAGTTTGTGGTTTGTTAGACACTACTCTCCTTCACAAGCAAGACATGGGATTGGCCGAAGTGTTGTGTCCGGTCTGAAATGGGCCAATGAGAAATATGAGAGATTCCTGAAACGTCGCTTTCCACGATTTTACGTTCTCTATTACACTTTTATGAGAGGTCAGAGTGAATAATACATATTTGAAATTATTACTGATTTTTTTTTTATTCTCAAACCATCTCTGGCAAATATGTTATGATATAGGTTTTATGATTTTCTATAAAGGTTTCCGGCTCCTGTTTCAAGATGGAAAAGAAGTGAGAAGAATCGTAGCCCGCATGCTCAGTGAAAGAATAGAGCACCAGAATTTGCCTTACCGTGATATGGAGAAAATCAGACAGGTGGGTCAAAGAACTGAAGCAGACATTTATGTGATATATTGCTGTTATAAGTTGTATTAAATTTTCATTTTTGTTTGTTGCTTTCAGGTCCGGAGGGACTTAATCAAAGCCATTCCATTGGTCATCTTATCAATACCTCCTTTTGCCAACTATGTGGTCTTCATCCTTATGTGAGTATTTAGCATCTTACTCTGCTGATTATTCATTGCTTTGTCTTTTTAGCAATCGTTAAGTATTTTTGCATCTTTGAAACTGATTAAATATTGAATGTCTCCCTTATTATCTGTAACTATTCCATTCATTGATCCAATGATACTTCCACCCTCAGGGATGTTATTTTTCTGTATTTATACAAATTTCTGACTCACTCAAATTCCAGACTTATGACTCACATGAATTGTCAATATTATAATAATAATAATTATTATTATTATTATTATTATTATTATATAGCTAAGTAATAATAATAATATATTACAATAATATTTTCACAGTAGTAATATATTTATTTAATTGTTAAAATTTAAATAAAATATTTAAATATTAATAACAATAGTTTAATACTCTTTATTTTGCATTATAATAGTATTATTGCAATTAAAAAATTTCTTTATTGATCTATGTTGAATTTAGTTTGATTTTTAAACTTTTAATAATAAACACTTTGAATAATAAGTTTATTGTTGTTTTTAAATATTATTTTACAGCACAATAGCATTATTTCAATAGTAATATATCTTTATTGATTTTAATTTTTAAAATGTAAATACTGTTTTCATTAATAGTTTTTTATCTACTCAGCTTTTTATTTTACAGCACAATAATTTGTTTGCAATAGTAATACATTTCTTTGATTAGTTTTTAAATTTAAATAAAAATATTTTGATTAATAATAATAGTTTAGTAGTAGTAGTAAATGGGAAGAGGGGGTGTTTTTCCTCCTTTTTTTTTGTCCTTAGCTAATCACATACCTGCATCATCCTCTAGGTACCTCTATCCTCGTCAGGTTCTGATCCGGCACTTCTGGACCCCACAGCAGTTGGTGGAGTTTCAGGGGGTGTATCATACCCAGAGAGCACAGCACCACTGGGCTATAGTCAAAGGGATGGAGAGCACGTCAACATCTGTCCAAGACACCCGACTCAAAAGCCGCCTTACGGAGCTCTGCAGTAAGGTAGCCTGAGCTAATCCATGATATTATGTACGTGTAAAATCATAGACTTTGTTATTTTAATCAGATTTGGACTTTTTGATAAATATAAATTTGTTTCTGCAGGTCCGAAGTGGAGTCCATCCTGTGGTGTCTGATGTCCACGCAGTGAGAACTTTGTTCTCTGGACCTCCCTTGGGTATCAAAAGAATGTATGCAGATCAGATGGTGAGCTCCAAATAATCAGCTAGTTGAACAATGAACTGCACTTCAAATGTACTTAAGTCTTTAGTCTTTGTCATGTTTAAAATGTATTTACAGAGACACCTCTGTGCATTGCTCTTTCTGACGCCCCGCCTCCCAGGCTTCTGGATCGGTCGGCGCTTGGACAGCCATGCCTTAGAACTCATGCAGCTTGACCGTGCCATTGTACGATTAGGCTTGCATCAGTTAAATGACTCAGAGCTCAGAGAGGTCAGGGGTCACTCCTTATTTTGCCTGTTGCATTCTGTTAGCAGCCTTTATTTTGTGATTTTTGAAGACTATTTTTACTTCTCATCTCTTTAGGCATGTTACGTGAGAGGGCTGAATCCAGACCGCCTGAGCCCCGGACAGTGCCGGGAATGGCTCACACAGTGGTTGCAGTTCTCAACACACCTCAAAGGTACACAAGCCATGAGATCAAAGCTATATGCTATTTTATGGTGCGTTAGCAGGACATTATTTTCCCAACTCTGTTTTAGATTACATTATTATATTGTACAGTATTGTATGTCTTTCATTTATTTCAATTACAATACCTATTTATATACTGTCAAACCAAAAAATTATTCAAACACTGATATAATTTTTCATATTTTTTTTACTAGTGGATGCAGGACACTATAGTTCATTTATGTAAGTGACGATAGCTAAATAAAGTAAACTGTGACACATTATACCCAAAAAGTCTTTATACAGTGGACTACCAATAAAACTGATAAAAATCTGGGACCAAAAATTTGATTTGACACTTTGACCTGACCATGTTTTGTTACACACAGTGCCTTGCGGAAGTATTCAAACCCCTTCATTTTTTTCACGTTTTATGTTGCAGCTTTGTTAAACTGCATTAAATTACTTTTTTCCACATCAGTCTACACTCCATACACCATAATGGCAAAGCAAAAACAGAACTGTCACAACTTTGTAAATTTATAAAAAATCTGAAATAAGTATGTTTTATAAGTATTCAAACCCTTAACTCAGTACTTAGCTGAAGCACCTTTATAGCCTCAAGTCTTTTTTGTTTGATCCGACAAGCTTTGCTCATCAGCATTTGGCAATTATCTGCCATTCTTCTCCTCACCTGTTCACCTCTCAAGCTCTGTCGGGTTGGATGGGGCAGATGCACATTTTCAGGTTTCTCCAGAAATATTTGATTGGGTTCAAGGCCAGGCTGTGGCTGGGCCACTCAAGGACATTCACAGAGTTGTCTATAAGCCACTCTTGCTGTGTGTTTAGGGTCATTGTCCTGTTGGAAGGTAAACCTTCTGCCCAGTCTGAGGTTCTGAATGCTCTGGACTGGGTTTTCATTAAGGCTATCTCAATATTTTGGTGCATTGAGCTGGTCTTCTACTCTGATGAGTCCCTCAGTCCCTGCTGCTGAAAAACAGCCCCACTGCATGAGGCTGCTACCAGCACACTTTACTTTTGGGATGGTACTCTGCAGGTGATGAGCAGAGCTGGTTTCCTTCAAACATGATGCTTGGAATTGAGGCTCATCAGAACAGAGAAACTTGTTTCTCAGAGTCTGAGGGTCCTTTAGGTGCTTTTTTGCAAATTCCAAGTGGGTTTTTGTGTGTCTTCACTGAGGAGAAGATTGAGTCTGGCCACACTGACATAAAGCACAGATTGGTGGAGTGTTGCAGTGATGTTTGTCCTTCTGTAGGTTTCTCCCATCTGCATGTATGATCATGGAGCTCAACTAGAGTGACCATCAGCTTCTTGGTCACCAGTCTAGACAAGGTCCTTCTCCATCAGTTGCTCAGTTTGGCCAGCTCTAGGAAGAGTTCTAGTTGTTTCAAACATCCTCCATTATGGATAATGAAGGCTACATGCTTCTGTGAACCTTCAATGCAGCAAAATGTTTTCTGAACTCTTCCCCAGATGTGTGGCTTGCCGCAAACCTGTTTCTGAGCTCTACAAGCAGTTCTTTTGACCTCAGGGCTTGGTTTTTGCTCTGATATGCATTTTCAGCTGTTAGACCTTTTATTAAGATGGGTGTGCTGTTCCAAATCATACCCATTCAATTGAATTTGACACAGGTTAACTTCATTCAAAGTGTAGTAACATCTACAAGCAATATGAATGCTCCTGAGCTAAATTTCAACTGTCCCAGGTAAGGGTTTGAATGCTCATGGAATCATTTTTTTTTATTTTTATGTATAATACATTTGCAAAGATGTTACAAACCTGTTATTTGCTTTGTCATTATGGTGTGTGGAGTGTAGATTGTTGTGGGAAAAAAAGTAATTTAAAGCGGTTTAGCGTAAGGCTGCAACAACAAAAATGTGAAAAAAATGAAGGGGTTTGAATACTTCTGCAAGGCACTGTACCTTTCTATCAAAGTTATCTGACATTATCTAGATGAATTTGTTCTGACACAGTTTAACTCTTGAGTTCTTGTCATATTTTATTACCATTTTTTAAACTATAGCAAATAAGCTGTTATAATGTGAGAAATTTTGAAGGTGTCTGAATAAATTTTGGTTTGACTGTTATATGTATAATTTATAGAATTTCAATTACAAAGTCTGTTTTCTTAATTTTTTTTCAGAAATCTCCACTTTAGTAGAACTTACGTACACTAAACTTTACAGTTTTATTGTTATCTATATTCTTAAGTTTTCTTTACAGAGGCATTTGTTTATATATTATTTGTTTGCTTTTATACAACATTTTATTCCTTAAAACCTGGTGAAATTTTTTTGTTCTAGCTGCTGACAGTATTTTCTGATTTATGGAGTGATAAAAACAGATGTCCAAAATCCCCACTATGAAAAATATTTAAATTTAATGTGAAATAATATTTTTTTCAGATTTCTGTTCTAGAAACGTATGGAAATTAGTGCACATTTAATTAGATAATGCCTTATTTGCGTATTTAAACATATTTCATTTGCAACTGTATGCAAATTTGCAGTATACAATACAAAATTTCTAGTGTACAACTGAGTGCATTGCCCAGGATACTGTATCCCACAATGCAGTAATACATTTATAAATCAAAAGTAATTGCTTATTTTTAAATATATATATATATATATATATTCATTTAACTCCCAAAATGTTAGACTTTTTACCCAGAATTAAACAATACTAGATGATAACAGTGTAGCATATTAATGTTAATCATTACAGACACAATATTTTAAAGTGTGCACAGCACAGTATTCAGTATTTGAGAATAGATGTGCTCTAAAGTTCTCTTATAATATACCCTGAACATTTCTTAATTGGTCAGTAGGGGTTTGTGTTAAATAGCATGAACAAATAGCACAGAAGAAACCACTGCTGTGCTTTTGAAACTGACTTGACAGTTACTGTGTTGCACATTCATTGTGGTATTCCATTTCCTTCCTGTTTGACCAGAGTCAGAGACCTCCCTCTATCTGCACTGTATGGTACTGCTCACTGTAAACTACCCTAAACACCCATGTCACTGACCTCTGGAGGAAGTAGATGACTTCTCTTCTTAATGCCAGGCAACCACACCCAAAGGCAAAACACCACGGGAACAAACAGACTCGTGTGTGCAAATCCAAACAGCGCAACACAAGCTTTTTCACCAAGAGTCCTTTGGCTTATTAGCACATTACTTTCATAACGAAGGGAATTTTTTTACATTTCTGCAGGAATTTTTCTTTAAAGGGGCTGTCATGCTTTAAATGTGTTTCTTGGAGATGTATCCAATTTTGTTTACTTCAGTAAAGAACAGATAGGAGGGACATGGTCATTGAAAGATGTCATCGGGATTCTGGAATTTGTGGAATAATTTCATTATTTTTTTTCCATATAGACAGGGTGTGTAATTAGTGACGTACATTTACGCTGTGAGAGGTTCTAACCACATCTAAGACAAAAAGCACACTGAACATATGCCAAATGCATCCGTTTGGAATTAAAGCTCATTGGTCTTATATTGAAACATTTTCATTCTGAATATTTATTCTACTCACAATAGTTGCACAATAGTCATGCACAATCATTTGTGAACTGCATTTTATACCTTTGTTTAAAACCTGCACTGACAATTATCACCTATCACATTCATTTTTCTGGTGTCTCTCTTGGATTGTTTAAAATGTTTTACTATAGAAACCCATTTTTCATGTTTTAAATCAGATGTCAAAACTGAAAAGAAGTTTACAGCCTTTAAAAATACTGGAGATAAAGTGTATTCCTTAATATATTATTAAGCTATGTTCTATAATGCAGCATATACTTATTTTTTAACATTTATTATTTATTTCTGAGTTCTAAAAACTACACAAAGAATACTGCACCTAGTTCCTGTCCTATCCAATAAGAAGCTGTTAGCTGTGAGCATTGGGCTGTTTGGTCATAACATTTGTGTTATGTTGCTAAATGAGTCTTGTCAGGTTTTGAAATAACTTGATCTTATTCAGCCTTTTAGCAGGTGCCTTTTACTTAAGAACACAGGAACAAACGATGTGCAATACATGCCGTTATCTTTATATGTTGCCAAATGTGTTGCATTATTTTGTTTTTATATAAAGAGACAATGCTGTTTGGTTTGGTGTGAAATTACATAGACAATGCAGTATGAAAAGATCTGAACTTCTATTAAAAGACTTCAAACTTTATGGTCTCTTTTTGCATCCCTCATCAAAGGTAGCATTGATTCACCAACACCACAGTAGTAAGCTGAAATAACTCTAATATTTAAGTTCATTATATTTAAGACAAGGACAAACTTGTTTAGAACATTTTATTCCTTTTTTAACACGAATGTTCTATAAATGTATCAAATTTGGCATATCAGTAATTAATTGATTGTTGTCCTGTAACCCAAAGGAATGTCACTGCAGAAAAGATCAAGTTTAAAACAATGCCTAAAGTATAAATCAGAGACTCAACAGGAGACTAATCTACTGGATTAGTCACAGAAGCACAGACGTCATAGATATTTCATTCTCAAAGAAAATGAGTATTGTCAACTTACACAGCAAGGGGGAAAATAACTGGCATTTATAATTTTAAAAACACCTGAACAGTCTCTAAGAGTTTTAAGTGATGTGCTGATATGGATGAAGTGCTGTAACTAGATGTGATCACATGACCTCATAGCCACTGCGGATGGCTCGCATCAGAATGCAGGACAACACAATGCCTGTGATCTACAAAAAAACAAAACAAATGTATTGGTTAGTGTTCGAAGAAGAGAAGGTTGCACTGACGTTTTTACATGCATATAACAGGAAAACCAATCTCGCAGGTCTTACCTGCACAAATGCAATGACCAGAGCTGCCACAGCGATCCACAGGATATTTTGCTTTAGAAGTTTGTCCAGAATGGGCTGACATCCCTGTGTTAAACAAACACAAAAACAACAAAAAAAAAGTGCTTATAGCACATCCCACATATTCTGTCCAATAAACAATTTGAACCAATGTTATTTAAAAAGAAATTGTAAAAACACTAAATTAGATTTTTAGCTAATTTTTTGTAGACTTTGTAAAAAATGACCAAAGTGCACTTTCCAAAAAAAAAAAAAAAAAAAAAAAAGTTTCTTACATCTGTGTAGATTTTGTTGGTGTCATGGATAGCCCCATTACCACAATTCTTAGTGACATTTTTGCAGCAGGTGTCTGGGACTGAATTGGGAGTGATGAATTTCGATTTCAACCAATCGTCAGAGGAGTTTCCTCCACAGCACTTTAACTAGAAGAAAGACATTACAAATTCATATTTAACTGGTCTTATCGTAAAAAAAAAAAAAAAAATTATATATTATATATATATATATATATATATATATACATACACACACACATACACACACACACACACATATATATACACATACACAGTATTTCACAAAAGTGAGTACACCCCTCACATTTCAGCAATCAATTTAGTATATCTTTTCAAGGGACAATACTATAGAAATGAAACGGATATATTTTAGAGTAGTCAATGTGAAACTTGTATAGCAGTAAAGATTTACTGTCCTCTGAAAATAACTCAACATATAGCCATTATTGTCAAAAAAGCTGGTAACAAAAGTGAGTACACCCCAAGTGATAACAGGTATAGATTGTTTAACCATGCAACGCCACATGTCCTATTCATCATGTTCATGTTTTTGTCTGCTTGACAGGACCATACAAATTTGTGTATATTGTTTTAGAGCAGTTAAAATTTGGTTCTTTGAGTACAATTCTCTCATAATTACCACTGGATGTTCAACATGGCGCCTCATGGCAAAGAACTCTCTGAGGATTTGAGAATTAGAACTGTTGCTCTCCACAAAGATGGCCGAGGCTATAAGAAGTTCAGTAACAGCCTGGAACTGAGTCACAGTACAGTGGCCAGGGTCATACAGAAGTTTTCCCAGATGGGTTTCACTTGGAACAGGCCTTGCAATGGTTGATCAAAGAAGTTGAGGCCTTGTGCTGTGCATCAGGTGCAGAAGCTGGCTTCAAAAAACAGATGCATGAGTGCTGCCAGCATTGCTTTAGAGGTTGCAGAAGTGGAAGGCCAGCTTGTCAGTGCTCAGACCATACGCCACACACTCAAACAAGTCGGTTTGCATGGCCGTTGTCCCAGAAGGAAGCCTCTTCTGAAGCTGGCTCACAAAAAAGCCTGCAGTTTGCTGAAGACAACCTGTCCAAGAGCATGAATTACTAGGACCATGTCCTGTGGTCTGATGAGACTAAGATGAACTTGTTTGGCTCAGATGGTGTCCAGCATGTGTGATGACACCCTGGTGAGGAGTACCAAGAAAATTATGTCTTGCCTACAGTCAAGCATGGTGGTGGTAGCATCATGGTCTGGGGCTGCATGAGTGCTGCTGGTACTGGGGAGCTGCGGTTCATTGAGGGAAACATGGATTCCAACATGTACTGTGACATTCTGAAGCAGAACATGATGCCCTCCCTTCAGAAACTGTTTTCCAACATGACAACCACCCCAAACACACCGCCAAGATGACAACTGCCTTGATGCTGAAGGTGATGGAGTGGCCAAGTATGTCTCCAGGCCTGAACCCTATTGAGCACATGTGGGGCATCCTCAAGTGGAAGGTGGAGAAGCACCATGTGTCTAACATCCAGCAGCTCCATGATGTCATTATGGAGGAGTGGAAGAGGATGCCAGCAACAGCCTGTGCAGCTCTGGTGAACTCCATGCCCAGGAGGATTAAGGCAGTGCTAGATAACAGTGGTGCCCCTACAAAATATTGACACTTTGGACAAAGTTTTGACATGTTCACTTAGGGTTTACTCATTTTTGTTGCCAGTTATTTGGACAATAATGGTTATATGTTGAGTTATATTTAGAGGACAGTAAATTTGTACTTCTATACAAGCTGCACATTGACTACTCTAAAATATATCCAAGTTTCATTTGTGCAGTATTATCCCTTAAGAAATTATACTAAATTTTTTGCTGAAATGTGAGGGGTGTACTGACTTTTGTGAGATACTGTATATATATATATATAAAAAATAAAAATAAATCATTAATTTCAGAGAGCAAAAGAAAGTCAAAAGTGACGTTTAGCCAAATGACAGCACAAGAGGAAGCAGGATGTCAGTTTAGCGTCAACAGATGGCACTGAGCAAACAAAATGGGAGAAACTCTTGAGACATGATCATGTTGAAATTGAAGAGAGGATCACAGGCCTTTTCTGAACAAGCAGCACATCCAAAATGTAAGAGGTATGGGTTTACTAACCTGTTGCTGTATAGCGTCAATGGCTTCACGGTTGTCAGTTTCATTGTATCCTGTGATCATGCTGTCAAAGCCTTTATTCAGCAGATCAGTCAGCTGCAGAGAAAGACAAATTATTATTAGCCAAATGGTACTAGGAAACAGATTAATAAAAATGAAGCGCCAATGAGAAGAGTGCTCACGTTCCCACGCAAGACATATCCAGCGATGGCAACTCCGATTTCAATGATGACGATGAGGGAGAGAAGAACAGCAAACTAGGAGAGAATAAATAAAGGAGAGGTGACTGATAAAGGCGAAGTAAAAAAGGAATAGCATTTCAAAAATGTTAATGATTTTATGGAGAACTGGTAGGTGCTGTGCTACTGTATTTGTGTAGGCATACAGTGGTACATTCTGAGGCACCAGTTCATTGTAACTGTTTGTGTTCCATTTTAGTCAAATATGCAGATACACATCTATTCTTCAAATTAAGTGTTGTATAAAAAGGATTCTGGTTTGACCAGTTGGCCATTTGTTGACCATGTCAACAAAGACATGCTGCAGCTTTACAGCACTCAGTCTATAAACAAAAGCATCAGCAGCAAGTTAGTGGAAATAAAGCCTAGATGTAGTGTAAGCCAATGGCAATACTGAAGTCTGCATGAAATCAAAATTTACATTATTTACTTTGTTAGCACACATTGCTAGTCTTGAGGTGAACAATCAATCCATGCAAGTTAATCTACTGAAAAAAAAGAAGATTTCTTGGTAATCTTTAATCAAAATCTGAAAATTTGCTTCCACTCTGGAATGGCATTCTTTCTCTGATGACGTCAGAGTATCCTTAAACACTCTCCTCACCTGTTCATGCAGACCTTAATATTAGTGTGCTGCACCACATATATAAACTTCATATTTCAGTCAGTCAACAGTGTATGTTTACAAGTACACTTGTATACATTTACATGTTAACACTGTAACATTGTCCACTACCCCAGTACATGCTAGATTTTATCATTATTAATTTATATTTTCTGTCTTTTTTTCCCAATTTATGCATTAAGATTATTTATTACTTTAATATTATGTTTATTATTTAGATTTTATCATTATTCATTTATATTTTCTGTCTTTCCCCCCCAATTTGTGCATTAAGACTATTTATTACTTTAATATTATGTTTATTATTTTTTTTCTTATTGTTAGTATTATTTATTGCTCCTGATTAATTTTACACAGATTTCCCAAATCTTCAATGTTAACCTATTTACATACTTAAATATATAACACGTAATAAAATATTTAAATAATTAAATTAGAAAAATAAATTTAAAAAAACTAATGCACAACCTGGAAAAAAAATCAACATTTATTTAATTTAACTTTTTGATGATAAAATGTGGGAATATAAATATAGCAATTTAGCAAATGAAATTTATGACAGCTGATTGCTGCATGAGGTAAAATAAGATCAAAACAAACCTAATATTTTAAAAGCAAAATGCATAGATTTCAGCTTACTTCTTTACAAATTTGAAAGCTGCTTACTGGACTATCAAAAAAAGTAAATGTCAAGTCATACTTGGTGACTAAGCCTTTGTTTACAATGAACTTGTGATCTAATACCGAAGCGTTAAGAATAAATGGTGCAAACAGCTGAAGCAACCCTACCGATCAAACCATTTTCTCTATCTTTGCAAAACTGTCTGAGCGGCAATTTAGTTTACGTTTACTTGAATCCCTGAATTTCATTATATGCACTAGAACATGAACTTTTTCATTCCTACCATGGTGACCATGCACTGATTCTCCTTCCAGGCGCCACAGCAGCCAAAGAATGCGATGAAGAAGATGATGACTCCCACCACTATCAGCACTAGAGGAGACCCGGAGTATCCTTTGATTATGGCCGTGGTGTTGATAGAAACTTTAGCCAATACCCCCAGAACTATTAAGGCCAGGCCACACAGCTAGGGATAAGAGACAGAGAGAGGAATTGTTAAATACAGTGACTTTAAAAAAAACTCTTCAATAGTGATTTACTTATTCCTCATTCTGTAGTTTTACTGACATTAACCTGCAATTAACCCAAAAAAGTGACCCAAAAAAAGAGGAACTGGAACCTCAAGACAGAAGCCACATGTCATGTGTTGCAGTCTTAAATTATCTCAAAGAGTCAAATGAAATTAAGTATTTATTAAATTCTGATCAATTCTGATCTGAGTCTATTATGTAACTATCTTTCAATTAAGAATGAGTAATTAATATCAACTAGGATTTTTTTAAGTGTTGTTTTCCATTAAAGATATAAAGAAAAGAAATGGTACTGTAACTTATTGCATTATTCTGTTCCCTAACCCTAAATCTGACTGTAGGATGTTAGTGTTAGCATTAGAGAGAAAAATAAAAAGGGACTTCTAACTAGGTGTGAGTAAGTTATTAGAACTATGGGAGTCTTTGCAACTTTCAGTACACTAATTTGCCATTGGCAATGGCTTGACATATCTATTCTCTCATGCTATGTAAAGTTTGTCAGCAATCAGGAAATTAGTTACGCACCATCATTATCACACAGATAAAGTACTGTGTAAACGTCTCTTAAGTAAAGTAGGACTGATCGGCACAGCTGAGCAAAGTGTAAAAGATGTTTAGTAATATGTATATGTCAGCTGTACAAATGAAGGATGTATGGGCGTCTCACAGCAAGTAAACAACCCAGATCGACTTTTATGACTACACCGATCCGGCTAACATTCAAAGCAACACCCGTGTAAATATTTGAGGGTAATAAGTAGCAGCAGGTACCTGAACAAAATTGACAAAGAGAAACAACAGGAGGACCAATCCTGCTGAGTGAAATAAAGATATACGTTGAAATTGCCAGGAGTGTCTATTATTACATAAAGAAACACATGACAATGTCCCAAATAAGGAGTGGTTTTTAATTATCTATTATCAGCCCATATTCCAGTTGGCCTTTGGCATTTTTTTAGTGAATGTGTCACAGATGAATGTTGATACTCATAGGGGAAAGTCACATGATGCTGTCACAAATAGGAAGATCAATCACATGACTGAGATTGAACTTTTAAATTTCTCTTGCTTTCACAGAGAAATATAAGAGATCCCAGCACAAAACTCCACAGAGTAGTTTTTCCTGAATTTTCTTTTCTTTTCTAGTTCAAACTGTAATTCTCAAAATCACTGGAATTGTTAATGATTGAATGTTTGGTTTGTATCACGAAATGCACCCGATGTGAAATTACAATAATCTAAAATTAGCAGAAATTGAACTGTTTCATTATCATTTAAAAAATTAAAAATTGAAACACATCAGATCCCTTGTTTTTGTGCTTTCTAATATTACAGTTGAGAATGTCAATGTGATATAATGTTCTATTCAGGTGCGACGAAATTTCCCTGGGAAAGTTACTTTAGTTCCATGCATGTTTTAAACCCATCTGAGCTGTACACATCTTCTTTGTGATTGCGGACATATATTTTCACAACATTTTTAATTTATTCTGATGTTCACCGAATACCATAACTAAAGTAATATTCCTTGTGTCACAAATCATTTATTTAAACTATAAAAAGTGAAAATCTTCATTAGGGATTTTCACATTTTCGACAACGTTCTGAGTAAACAGATAGTAGTTCAAGTACTTTGTGGTTTACTAGAATGAACAGAAAATGAGATTGAAAACAAAAACCAAAAACCAAAAAAAATCCAAAACAAAAATAAGATGAGGTGAATCCCTGAACGTGCTTAAAATGGCCACTGCAATAGCAACATCATGGCAGATACCTGAATAATTCCTTCCTATATTTATATACATAATAATGTTCAAATGAAGTTTAGGAAATTAAGTACGTTCTAATAGTGCAACAGAAACGAATTTCAGTGTGCTTGTGTGATCACAGGAAGCACAGATGATATAGGTGCTAAAATGAGCTTGTGGCCTTGTGTACATCCCTATCAGAGTATATGTGAAAAACAAGCTGTCATCTCATACAAGTACATGGCCATTAGCAACTATGTTGTCAATTTGAAGGATAGAGTGCTGTACATGCTAGAATGCTTGTTTTTTTTCTTTCAAAGTACATACCACTAATGCTCAAGTTACGCTTTAAAAAGAGTGCATGGTGCGCACATTTACACCAGGGAATGCTTAGACACCAAACAATGTCAACACCAACAGCACAAGATGAATGCATGAGAAAGCTGCTAAACTTGCTGGGATGAAGTGAGTGCTATTGTCCATGACCTAAAAGGAAGCCTGCATTATCAGCGAGATGCTGAAGGACAGCCATAAACACTTTAATCCCCAAAGTCAACTAACAGCAAAGTGTTAACATCAAAACCACATTTCTGCATTAAGCACGTTTTAATTTTATGCCTTGAAATGGAAATGTCTTTTCTCAAGTTAGGACGGTAATTAAATGAAATTGAGTTCACCACAATATTCTCATTAGTTTTAAGCATGTAATGCGAAGGTTTACCCAGTTCCTGAGTAAACACCCAACGCTTGAGTGATTGGTCTTTTAAAGCTCAACAGCCATGTTTGATCTAGATGCTAACACTAAATGTCTGTATTCCTGTCATCTGACAAAGCCAGGAAACATGTAGGCTATTCCTGAATGTTGTGAAAGTTTTTGGCTTTCCACTCTGAGTCACTAGAAGAGGAAACTTATTTTGCTCCATTGAACTCCTTGACTGGCAAAACTGTGCATCATAGTTACTACGAACACTCAAAACTTCATTTTGAGCTTTTGAGAGGGGGAGGAGGGATTGTGAAATACCACAAGACTTATGTGAGAAGTAAAGAAAAAACCTGTCCATTTTATTTCTCCTTTTTACGTCAAAGCCACTCAATAAACTAAAGTCAACATGAAGCAGCATGAATTGTAAAAAGGGAGGGTTAGGAAAGCACTTCGTATAAATTTTTCACAATAAAGCCTCCAGATAACATGCAACAAGCCAACAACAATTTAGGAAAATGGGTCAGAAGTTCTAACACATGCCCTAGCAAATACAAAATATGACATGAAATAATACAGACATTATTTGTTACTCACCCAGAAGATGAAATTAAAGAAAAAGAGCAGGTATTTGATACATTTCGCTCCTCCTTCTACAGCCATGGTGCTTTTCGATTAAATCCTGGGGGAAAAAATGAAGGTAAAAACACATAAACGAAAGTAAATTACCACACCCACTGTCCTTATTACCTTCAAGGTTAAAAATACAGAAACAATATAGGTCAGTGTACTGACATGAGCTAAATGAGGCTAATAATTAACTGTGTATTACTGAAAGTCAAATAACCTTTTCGGGTAACTGAAAGAAACCATAAAAAAAATTAACAAATGTGAAAGATTACAAAGTGATGATATCATTAAGCTATGACTGAAAAAGATAATTGTATAGATGACTATAAACTTTAATATAAAATAAATAAATAAATAAATAAATAAATAAGATTCTTTCCTCCAAGATTTTCCAGGGTGGACATGTTATGCTTGACCTCATGATTAACATTACAAAATTACTTAAAATAACTCTAAAATTATTTTTGTGAGTGGCTGATGTCTCATCCAGTGTGTATTGTCAGCTCTCACAGGACAAAGTATCACTGGACAGTAACTGAAGTCAAGAGACAAAGAAAAGATTAACCTTTTTTTTTTTTTTTTTTTTTATAAATTATGTGTAAAATGTAAACATCTTTGTGTGAAAGATGTGCCGAACAAAATGACTATAGTCATAAAATAAATGTATGAAAAATGTGGGGTTTGGACCTAAGGCCTAATATAATAACAGTCTTCATTCTTTTTAACCAGACCAAAAGTAAATGAATCAGGTAAAATTTAATATTAGAAATGCTAAAACTGTTGACATGTCTTAAGTAACAAGGAACAAAGTAAAACCGTGAGAAAGGTGAAACTGTTGCTATTACCTCATCTGACTGCAGTCACGAGATTAATAGTCAACAGTGTTTGGTTTGTTGTTTTAAATAAAGTGTGAAAGTTTACTGTCAAATTGTTTTTTAAAAGCTACACAATCTTTAACTAAAGAGTCAGTAAGCCAGTTGTAAATAAATAATAAATATGTTAATAAAGTTTACGATTATGACGAAACTCAACAGTTTCTTGTTCCTGATAATCCCCGTCCTCGTGTTATACAAACGCCTTATTTCTTAACCAAATCCATAACTATAGACGGTTTTACATGATGGTATTTTAAATCTGATAAAACACAGGTTTCGCAAGTTTAAAAAGAAACCCACCAATATGTCTGAAGTTTTGAAAGGCCTCGCTCTTTCAGAAAACACTTGAAATTCAAGCTACGACACAAGAAAATCGCAAAGGAGAAGAAACAATGTGACTATTCACTGGGTTAACTAAATTACTCCCCTTGTGTAATTTCGAGGATTTCCAGTTAAAACTAATTACTAAAGATAACAAACAACGAGTCCTCCTTATAAACGAAGAGAAAGTGAGACATTCGCTTCAATCTCGAGTTTAGGCGAAAAATTTCCGTTACATGTTGAATTAATTAGAGGTGTCGCGCGCCTGTCGAGAAAAATATCGGTGAGAAATAAAAACGCTTACCCCTGGTTAAAATCTGAAGTCTAGCGTACAGGAAACCTGTATAGTGAAAAATTGGATGCTATCTGTCCAAGCAACAGCACACACGGATATGAGAAGTCGCCTGTGTAAATGTGATCCCTCCTATAAGTGCACCCCACCCCTTAACGTTACTGCAGAAGAGGCTGAGCCTACAGAAATCGTCGGTTTACTTTAAAACTGGGCTCAGACTGGTTTAAAAATCATAACTGATTTTGAAATCTGTTTGCAGCACTCACATTAAGGAGAATCTTCGCTGATTTTCTTCCCTCAAATTTTAAACATGCACCTCCTCTATCGTATCAAACAACTGTGTTGAGTTCAGTCTGTCCACAGCTTAAATGGCCTAAAACAGTTCAATAGTTTATAATGGTTAACAGGTATTGTCAACAACAATACAAGCGTCACATTTTAAATTAGTATTTTTACTCATTTAAACTGTTTTAATCCAAAGAAGTGAACAGCACTTTTAATCAGGCTATGTAAGATGAAGACTTGAGTCATGTCAGCTGTTTCATTGTACATGAAGAGGTCGATCCCTGTTGACATCACATGACCAGCCGTTATGCAATGACTAAGTTATTAATAAAAATAATAAACATATATTGTTTATCTAATGTATATTATATGGATGAGTGCATCATCAGTAAACAAAATGTTTTCACACCCAGTATAGGCTACGTGTCAGTATTAAGTCTAAAACCACTGAGACAAAAATAGTGAAAAAAAGTTCACGTTTTAATTTTGATTTGACATCATATGATTATGGCAACATATATAAAAACCCTAACCAGTCCATATCACTAATAAAT
This sequence comes from Tor tambroides, assembly GCA_021397915.2. NCBI lineage: Eukaryota > Metazoa > Chordata > Actinopteri > Cypriniformes > Cyprinidae > Tor > Tor tambroides. The sequence goes on from JAFVLL020010585.1 coordinate 105,908, forward strand.
ATGTTAAGGAGTCATGTTGTTTGTTATACTAACTAGGCTACAATTAATATGAGATCATTTTATTACAGTCTTGTAAATATCATTTGACATATTGAAGACGCCAGCAAAGATTGCAAATCATTTAGCTTCATCTTTCCCATTACACAGTCACACCCAGTGTGATATAATTTTATTGCAATATTGTTGTGGCCTGAAAAAAAATATTTTAATAGACCACAGGAATGAATTAAACTTACCACAAGCATTTAAAGGAGGCCAGCTTTAACCTTGTGCAGTCATGGAAAGGGAATTCTGGATTAAATTTCATCAGAGCCTTTCTGAAAATGTGCATACTGTAACAAACATAAAAGACTTTTTTTTAGCTCAGCAGTGATTATATGACAGTCATGTAGATGACATCAGCAATGATGCAATTTTAATTCCAGGGAAATTCCAGTAAGGGTTGCACAAGTTCCCATTTAAGATCCTGTTTTTAAATGCAGGGGGTGAGGGGGGGGTGAGGGGGGGCGATCTCATTTTATATTCATTTTATGCCTCCCCCAGTGGGACTGTGTTGATGTGAATGATGAATGATTAGTGAAATTTATAGTTATATATATTTCATAAGTACATAACCAGTACTTAACCAATTCATTGTTGTTGTTGTTGTTTTGAAGCTGCATTAAATGTCTGAGGACATGTGTAATTTGAATGGGCATGACACTGTTTATTTAACCCATAACATTACTTTATTTAGACTGCAAGTAAAAAAGGGAGAGCATTATATCGGGTTTCATCAGCCTAAGAATGACATGCATGTATTTCCAAAAACAGGTTCTTCTGCATTACTGTGAACATAGGTATGTTTTGAACATCCTGTATTTACTTCCTGTTTACGGTCTATCACTCGCCTCACAAAACATGACAAAAGCCACCAGTATTCAATGATCACACCACTGGTCTTCATCTGCTATACACCTTTCAAAATATGAATAGTCAACTGCAAGCCATACTATATTTAATAGTAACTACTTTTCTTTCATTCTTTTTTGTCTCTTCCACATGTTTTTTTTTTTTTTTTTTCAAGTAGAATAACATTTTGGTAAAATTTTTGGTTTCTTTGAAAAACACCAGAGTTTAACAATGTGATGCCAAAAGGAAATACAAAATTACAAAATCAGTTTTATTGCATGTTACAGATTTGAATAATTATATTGGCAGCCAGTGAGTATTCAGATATGAAAGGTGGTCAATACAGCACAGCAATACAAAGACATGATCCGCATATTATAAAAGCACACATAGTGAGCACAGTCAGCAGGACGTTTCTGACAATCTCAGATTGCAAGCGCAGTTAGGGAACCTGAACTTCCGATCTTCTTAAACCTATTGGCTACAGCAACGGCTATGTAGTTCTTCTGGAGAAATGAAGAAAGCAAGCAAGTTTTTACTATCTTATAACAGTGTTAAGAAAGTGGTAAATCATTGCGTGTCCTCAGTCTTTCACCTTCCACATTCGTCTGGCCATATACTTCTTGAGGAGAACCTGAGACTTGAGCACAATTCTGCTGCTCTTGGCTTTCTCAGTGATGTTGTTGAGCCACGGGTGTTTGAGACACTGTGTAGCACTCAGACGACCACTGTAAAAAAAAAGACGAAAAATCTTGGAATATAAAACACAAGTTGTATGAAGTATTTGTATGGTGCTTTTACATCTTTTTGAAGACTGACTGCCGCTAGTCATGGTACGATTTCATTGTATAGAAATGTGCAGCTCAGACATTCTGTAAAGCATCTAATTTTGTGCTCCACAGAACACACAAATATAGTTCACCCAAAAATGTAAATCTGCCTGAAATTTTCTCACCCTCAGTCCATCCAAAATGTAGATGAGTTTGTTTCCTCATCAGAACATATTTGGAAAAATGTAGCTTTCTATCACTTTGTTACCAGTGGATCACTGTGGATTATTGTGATATTTTTATCCGCTATTTGGACTCATTTTTACGGCACCCATTCACTGCGGAGGATCCACTGCAAGTGGGCAAGTGATGTAATGCTAATTCTTCAAATCTGTTCTGATGAAGAAAGAAACTCAATTACATCTTGTGTGGCTTGAGGGCAAAATTTAAGCAAATCTTAATTTTTTGGGTGAACTATTTCTTTACATTTTTTTTTTTTTTTTTTTGTCTTTTTAATGTCACCTTCTTTCTCTGATCAGCAGGTTCGAGACGAAGTCCCGAGCCTCAGCAGACACATGCTCAAACGCATCCTCATCAAAGTACCTACAAACATCCAACAGGTGGCGTTGTTTTACAACAGATTTCACTTTAAAACGTTCTTTAGAGCTGTTTGTAGACTTTCTGATTTCTAAATACAGTACATAAAACAGATGTTTTATCTGTTGTTTATAATTAGCTTATGTTCTGTTGTGTATTGGATCAATATAATAACGGCCTACCAGCTGCCCATAAGCACATTGTTGAGGGTCTGGCTGTCTTCATTAGCCAGAAAAGGAGAAAGGCCGCTTAAGCTAGAACAACAGAAATCAAATATGAGTTTGATTGTTTCTCCAGTTCAAGAGTTCAACTAACATGAAGCTAATGGGGTTACACAAGTTTCTTTTCCTGTTTTGGAGGCGACCCAGAATACTCCATATAACACTGGTATTGCTTTAATTAGACTAAGCAGTTGACTGAGTGACCCTGGATGCTGTTTTACTGCCTTGTTTGATGGTTTTGGATTCACTCCCAGTACCTTTGCCGGACGTCACAAGTGTTAGCTAATCTTTGTGACTAATTTGTATGAAATCACTTGGTCACTTGAAATCACAAATGGTTATGTGATTGTGAATTATATGTTCTGGTGTGTGTTAATGTGTTTTACAGCATATATGTGACGACTCCCAAGGTCCACATATCTGTAGGGAAGGAGACATAATCAAAGTTCACCACCTCTGGAGCTAAAAATTCAGGTGTTCCGAATGAAACTTTGAGCTTCTCTCGTGGTTTATATCTGAAGAGGGACAAGGAGAAAAGTCACTTGAACCATAAAAATAAGCCTTGGCTATAATATTTGAACTCTCAGAGGATTAACACATTCAGAAATACACAGTGGTCACCGAAAAAGTATGTAAGGCAAATGTCATGCCAGCAAAAAATGGCTGATGACAACACTAATCTTTGTTTGAACACATAAACATGCATGGACAAGTACCATACAATAGTAGTGTATAAGTATAAATTATAAATCCTCACTAGTCCAAAGTCAATCATTTTCACCTGATAGCTAGAGCGATTAACAAGGAGAATGTTCTCCGGCTGAAAAAAAAAGTGATAAACTGTTACACATTTCCCTCTGACATTCCAGTTTCCATAAAGGCTTATGCTATAATCTTACTGAATCCCTTGAGAAAAGAACAAAATCACTAGCCCAAATCTGACAGAACAACGTGATTCCTTTTTGCTTCATCTGTTACCTTGAGGTCGAGGTGAAGTACATACATCTGGTGCATGTACTGGACACCCTCACAGATCTGTTTCACGAACACCATGGCATCCACCTCAGTCAGCGGACAGCTCTCATCCACGATTCTCTCAAACAACTCGCCTCCCTCCACACTGAATGTAAAAAAATAGGGCTGTCAGTCAATTCAATTTTTAATCTTTTTAATTACAGGGTGCTAAATTTGGCTGTGAAAATACCCCCAAAAGATAATTTAAAGCTACTGTTGTGTTAAATGTTATATATAAAGTATGGAACATAAAAGGAAATCATTTGAGAAACATCTTAGTATTTTTTGTTCATGCAATGAAAGTCATTAGTGACCAAAACAACTTAGTTATAAACAGTATTCAAAATACCTTATTTTATGTTGTGCAAAAGAAAGTATGTCATTCAGGTTTGAAACAACATGAGGGTGAGTAAATTATTAATTAATGTATTTATTTATTTATTTTTGGTTGACTATCCCTTTAATCATTATATATATATATATTTATATATATATATATAAATGAAATGATACTCTAAAGAAGAAACTAAAACTACCAGCAGGTGGCGGTAAATGTCTTTCTGAGTCGATTCGTTCAAACGGCTGATTCATTCAGGAATTCAGTAAACAGCTCTCTCTCTATGAATGGGCTACTGAATCATTGGTTCACACGATTCGTTCAAAACGCGGATTCATTCAGAAACTAAACACCGCTGTGTTGCTCAGAGACGCACAACAATTCTGCTGTGGCTTGCAGGCAGTGATGGGCAGTAGCGTCGCTACAAGTAGTGACGCTACTAGTTTAACTACATTTTTCAGTAGCGTGGTGGTAGCGTCGCTGCTTTCTGAATCAAATAGCTTTTCAGTAGCTAAGCTCTTTTTCTGATCAAGTAGCGCGGTAGCGTCAACAAAAGCTAACGTTACATTATCCAAAGAAAGCATTCTGAAACTCGAGCTCAACGGATCACTGATCCTGGATCAGAAAGTGACGCCACAGACACTAAAGCTCGTAACGCCATTGGCTCCTCAAACTGTCAGTCAAACCTCATTATTGCTCCCGCCTCTCTTGTGAATGAAGTGCGGCGCACAGTTTGGAGCATCTCGGCTTGTTTGCAGTCTGAAGGTAAATAAAGAACTGTTGATTGAATAAGTACAGCGGTTTCTTTACTCAAAAACACTATTTATAAAGGCTAATACCTTTTTTTTGTATTTGAGGAGCGGAGAAGAGTTTCTTAGTCTAGCATTTGTTGTCAAGACAGCCAAATAGCTCGTGCGAAGCGCTGAATCTTTCATAATATGACACTTTGGCCAAATAACAGAAAAAAACTGAACGCCCACATAATGACAGAAAACTGGGGAAAACGGGACACGAGACAGGGAAAAAAAAACATTCGGCTAACAAAAAGCTTTGTATTTGAACTTGATTTTGGTGACGTGTTTATATTAATATAATGACACATGCAACGATGCAAATAAACGTAGCCTATCTGTAGGCCTATACATCTATGTATACATCAATGTATAAAATAGATTCATTACAGTATTACATTAAAATACATTTATTACTGTATTTAGGCTTATTAATCTTTGTTAATGTTAATGAAAATAGTCGTTCATTGGTAGTTCATGTTCACAGTGCATTAACAAATGTTAACAAACAACTTTTGATTTAATAACGCTATAAATGTTGAATTAACATTACCCATTGCAGAAGTATTTGTTCATTCTTAGTTCATGTTAACTACACTGTTAATCAACACACTTTGAACCTATTAGAAGTGTTAATATTTATATCTGTGGCGCACAATAAAGCCACAATACCAACTACCAATAGGAGGCTTCCGGCCAACAGCAAAAATTTATTTTGCCTATGTCACAATTTGAGGTCAATCCGGCCCTGTATTTGATACTGATTATGTTGCCAAATTGGTTTGGAACAGTTGTTGAATAAACAATTAAACTGAACATGCCTGTCTATCTGCTTGACTGACAGTTTTATTGATCACTGAGAGAGCACTGACTTGGTATGATGTTGGTTCAATAGAATTTTTTTTTTTTTTTTTTTAAATAGCTTGGATGTAGTAAACTACTTTTGCCATGTTTCTGTAGCTTAGCTTGCTACATTTCCCAGGGCTGTAGCTTTAGTGTAGTGAAGCTTCATTTAAAGAAGAGTAACTGTTAGCTTAGCTCACTACGTTTTCCTAGTAGCTTGCCCAACACTGCTTTTAGGTAATATTTTCGTTGGCAAAATTGAACAAAAACACACAAAATTGTGTTTAAAATATAGCACAATATTAAATTCTTATTTACTGAACTGTTGTATAAAATCACATTTGCACTCGTGTTCTTCGTGACAATAACAGCACTCGTGTGATATTGCTCTCGCTGCTCCTGTGATATCGCTTATCATATGATATAAATATGAGACAAAAACTCATACATAGGCATTTTTTGCCCCAATATCTTGAATTTTAGGGAGTTGTTGCCCTGCATCATATTTGTCAACAGTCCACTGTATGAAATGTAAGATGATGTACAGGTCTGGGGGCGGGGCCAGTGCGTTAACTGCGTTAAAATATTTTAATCGCGTCATTTTTTCAAAACTAATTAATTAAGGTAACGCATTAAACTGACAGCCCTAAAAAAATCTGTCATTTCATCTTACATGTTGCACTTTAGTCAATTTTGTTTTAATAAGGATCTCACTACTCACTACTCCAGGATCAGCACAACTTGATTTTTGACCTCAAAGGCTTCATAAAGTTGGAGGATATTGGGGTGACTGAGCTGGTTCATGACCTGGATCTCATTTAGAGTCATATCCTGCAAAACAACAGGAACAACCTTGAGAAATTCAAATCATGACACTGTCCCTGCTTTCCATTCAGAAGGACTCATCCCTATGCCCTAATCCCTTCAAAGAGTTTACCCTCCGGAGTGAGTTTTGAAGGGTTGAAGGGTGTAGCGGACCAAACAACTGTTTCTTGAAGTGCCCCTCTGCGTCATCATCCCGTGCCCACATGGAGGCGCCGGCGCCGTCATCATGCAAAGACTCTGCGCAAAGGATCATGGAGGCTCGAAGTGTCCATCAGTTGTACACTTTGAAATCCTTCATTCCGAAGGGCCCTTTGAAGTGGCTAGTTCTGAGCACCTCGGTTTGGAACGACACTTCAATATGGAGGCCATGATTGTGCCCTTCGGAGGGCGATATATCCTGTTTGGAACGCACCGTGTTTTGTGAGCACTTTTGTTCATGTAACACTGAACAGTGGAGTAATGGCTGTTGAAAATTAAGCTTTGCCATCACATAAATAAATTTTAAACATTAAAACAGAAAACATTTTAAATTGTAATAATATTTCACAACATTACTGTTTTTACAATATTTTTGATCAACTAATGCAGCCTTGGTGAGCATAATAGACTTCTTTCGAAAACATTTAAAAATCAACAGACCCAAGACTTTTGAATGGCAATGTAACTATCTATCCATAATTAAACAACAATCTGAAAAGAAGAAAAAACATACTTTCATAGTTAAATTGTTTCTTATATCCTCTTTGTGTCTCAGTAGTAAATATCCAACTCATTATGTTTGTCTCAAATAACCTCCAGTTTATTATGGTACTGTTATGTTGGTAATAAAAACAAATTGTGGTAGCAGAGCACTAGTTTGACAGCAACATGCAGAGCTGGGTAGTAACTAATTACATGTAATCTGGATTATGTAATCAGATTCCAAAAAATCAAGTACTCATAACTAGAGTATTTCATTTTATAATGCTTATAATCAGATTACAGTTACTTTTTATGGGTTACATGATTACATATTATGTAAAAAATGGCCATAAATAATTTTGAATTTATTCATTTCCCCTAATTCTTCTTTGTCTTTATTATATCTTGAGTGTCTTTCATTTACTGTTGATTCTGGAGGTCTAGACATTTGAAAACATTTTCAAACCTGAAAGTCTTTGGATGTGTAATATCACTGTTATTTTCATGTTTATTAATGTTTGTTCATTAATGCAGGGATTCTCAAATGTTTTCGTCAGCCAAAATCCTTTGACATGAGATATTTACTTGAATATCTCTGAGGAAGTTAATATTTCCATATTTCAACAACACATTCATGTTTTCAGTTCAGTGCCATTTGCAGGTAAACAAATTATTTATATTTTTAGTGTTCAAGTGTTTAAATAACTCACAAACCCACTGTAGTTCTTACATTAAACCCAGTTTAGGAAACCCTTGGTTTAATGTAATTTTAAATTCATTTTATGATGAAAAATGTAATATATGTGACCCTGGACCACAAAACCAGTCTTAAGTGTCAATTTTTCAAAATTGAGATTTATACACCATCTGAAAGCTGAATAAATAAGCTTTCCA
>JAFVLL020010587.1:0-26906 GCA_021397915.2 Tor tambroides
GGATTTTTACCATTATAGGCTCGATGTTTTCACACACTGCAGCCACACAACTGTGTTCAAACACCTTATAAAAATGATTTTTGCATAATAGGTCCCCTTTAAAGTATATAAAAATATATTTTTAGCCAGTTAATAAATGCTCTTTGCTTTTAATGTTATTGATGTAATTTAAATGTGCTTTGTCACTCTTTCTTTCCCAGTGCTTGCTTGTTATTAAATAAAATCCCATGTCTGTCTTACTCAGAGCCTTGCATGTGTGCAAGCCTCTAATCCTTGGAGATCAAGACAACGTGATTCCACATCCAGTGAATTTGTTTTTCCCTAACACCTACATGACCAACAAAATCAATAATTATTATGGCACCTTTTGATAATGACAGCAAGAATGTACCTTATACTGTTCTGAAACTCAACTAGTTAGAATAGAGTAAGAGCTTGATCAGTGAGCAAAGCTGTTCGCTGAAACCAAACTGCTTGAAATTTCCCTAGAAACACTGCAAGGCTAATCTCCACCCCATGCTGATAAGGAAATCCTATAAAACTATCTGAGACATGACGGGGAGCCTTGAGATTACTAGAAACGGGTGAATATCAATGAACAAACATTGCACAATGTCTCATTATGAAGAAAAATTAATAGAAGTTAAAGAATGAACAGATTCAGCAAGTAAAGTCAACTCTTTTATGCTGTACATATCCATATCTCGTGCTGGGGTGTGTTTCTCAAAACCATCGTTAGCTAACTATGGTCGTTATTACCATTGAACTCCATTGGTAACAACAGAACTTGCAACCATAGTTGCTTTTGGGAAACGCACCCCTGATTGATTCATTTGATACAAGATTACCATCTCCCCAGATGTAATGCATTAAGAACTGGTGTTGCTCTGCTGTAAACCAATCACAATCACAATATTCCTGCTGTGCTTCCGTAGTCACAGTTACGCTCCCACTGAGAGACACATGCTTTACCAGCTGAGACTTCCCTTTCCCTTATAGTCAGCTACACCATAAAACCTCTCCACTTTGCCCCACTCTAATCCCTATTAACAGAGGCCTTAAATCTGCTTATATCTCTGCAAGAAATTAGAAACACCTTTAGCCATCTGCTGGATATCACACACAGCAGAACAAATACTTCATGTGTCATTATGTTTAAGTGACAACCACTAAAACAGCATGTACAAATGTAATTTGTTTAGCTGATTATACAGTCATATGAGACAAAGATGCAGGTATTATGCTATATAAACAGTTGAGATCAGCCGAAAGGTTTGCATGGAGGTTGTTGCTTAACTTAATTATGATGCTTTATGTTAGTATATCATTCAGTATCACACTTACTGTTATTATGGTTAACAGTACTGTACTGTTAGAAACCTCATAGGCTAAATACACAGTTTAATTATATGTTAGTGCAAATGCTTGGATTATACAAACAACCAGTTCAAAAATGTTCTCTTTTTACATTTGTTTTAATATATGAAGGCTTACAATGATAGTATTCTTGATGCTCTTTCTCTAAAATGCTGTTTAATCATGACCAAAGATTACACAAATCGACCCTGATGCCTGCCGTCCCAAAATAGCCTTGAGCGTTGTTCATAATCTCTTCAGTTGATGGACAACAACTCACCAACTCAACCCTCCTGAAAATGTGAAATAAGGTAGGATGAGTGGCTTCAAATGTTGGAGTTTTCATCTAAATAGTAGCATAAAAATTAGTAGCATGTTCTTTATATTTTTAATGTTTATATTGATACATTAACCTGCTGTAGAAAGTGTGTGCTAATCATAAGATATTATTCAGTATGGTGTTTGTTTTAAGAGACATTGTAGGCTGAATTTGCAGCAGATTAGAAAGTGATTGCTTTGTTTGAGCTTTATATACATGTGCTTTTGAATCATAGTTTCCAGAATATGTCTTGGGGCTGTTATGCAGTAGTTTACTGCACAGAAAAATTCTTGTGGAACATGATTTGTCAATTGAATGAGGCTGTCCGTGCCACAAGGCAAAGCAATCTGTATAAAGATGATGTTTTCAGATAGCATTCAGTACATTTTAGGACTAGTGACCAGTTTCCATATTTCTTTAGTTTTATAGAGTTCTTTTTAAGATCAACATAAAAATATACATTATTTGTTTTTATCTATACTTAAAGTTTAGTTCAGTAAATATTAGCATTTGCATTTGTTCATTGACTTCCATTCTTATACCTGACCATGTTAAGCGAACGTTCCTGAGCAAACTCTTCTAGTCCTTAAGAGAGGCCATTTCACTGTTGACTGAGAGAAGCCATTTCATTAATGACTATGATGAAAAATTGAAAACAGTACCTGGAAGACGAATGTAGCTGTTGCTGCTAATGAACTACAGATTGATTTTTCTAATGCATTTGTAGTTGTAAGAATTGCAAACTATAAAGACTTCATTACAAAGAGCATATCACATAAATTAAAGGTTTTGTTTTGTTGTCATCAGCTGAAAGTCCCCAAGAGTACATTCATTTACAAAAACACTTGCTTTATGGGTGACACAAAGTGAATTTGGAAGCAATTTCAGTACAGTAGAATTAAACCTAATGGGACGCTGATAGTAAGAACAGAACAATGTTATGGCATGCAATGCATAATTTATATTGTTATTATGCACTATGAAAAAGAAAAACCCTGTGATGTTGAGAAAAGTCATATTAAACTGGAAAAAAAAGTAGTTTGTTATTTAACTCTTGGTTCTTTTTTTCAGTATCTCTTAATATGAGCACAACACACCTTAATGATGCACCCCATCCCAACCTATCCGTGGGGAGCGTTCAGACATTGGCCTCCAGATCACTACATCCCCAACCAGACCCCATTACCACTAAGAGAGTATGTTTCTACAAGAGCGGGGACCCTCAGTTCACAGGGCACCGGATGGTCATCAACAGCCGCACTTTTAAAACCTTTGATGCCCTTCTAGATGCCCTCTCCAAGAAAGTGCCTCTGCCATTTGGCGTAAGGACCATCACAACACCCAGGGGAACACATGTTGTCCGCACTCTTGATGATGTGCAGGATGGGGGCTCTTATCTGTGCTCAGATCGGAAAAAAGTCAAGCCTTTTAACTTGGATGAGGTCCATAAGAGACAGGTCCCTTGGAACACTACCAGACCTGTCAGTGCAGGACGTAAAGCACGCAGAGAACTGGTCCGGCAGCTAGTAAAGAGAAATGAAGTGACCACAAGGGCAGGAAAAATGGCAGAAAACACAGTGGTGGTACGAACACCAAAAAGACTGACGGTGTACAAAAACAGGGATCCGAGCATGAAGCGAGTAGTTGTTCTTCATAGGAGAACAGCCCCAAATTTTGAAGCTCTTTTGGATTATCTTTCTCAAGTGATGCAGTTTCCAGTTGTGAAGCTTTACACAGAAGATGGCAGAAGAGTAAGTATATCATACATATAAATAAGTCCTTTATTTATAAAAAATCATCAATATTTTCTAAAAATAAGTACATTAAATTTGATGTATTTTATGTAAACACTCAATTATACTACTATGTCTTTGACTAACAGAAAAGAAACTAAAATGCTGTGATATTACACTGTAATGTTTTGTACAAAAGATTTTAGCACTGTTTAACGGCTCTTTTGCAATACTTGTCTTGAAATATTTTTGAGACAGTTTTGTTTTGCCTTGTCATGTTTAGTCTACTGGGTATGTTTTTGTGCAAGATTTTGATCGCTTTAGCTTTTAATCTTCAAAGTATACTATGTCTTTGTTCGTTACAGTCATTCCGTCAATCCTTGATGTACTAAGCCATGTTGTTTTAATTCTTACCCCAGCTGTGAGGGTACACTATAATCACTCATGTCCCTATGGTGTCTTGAGAAATGTCACACACATAACTGACTAAAGCTCATGTTAGCTGTCAAACTTATGTCATAAAGTTTCTGAAAAAAATGAATATTGTTATTTACTGGATGCATATAAGTTCCTGTTCTATTTATAGGTTGAAGGACTTCCTGCCCTCATCTTGTGCTCTGGGATTGTTGTGGCAGCTGGTAACGAACCCTTCAGAGCAGGAATCTACAATCTCCAAGCTCCCACTAAAGTCCAGTCAAGGATATCTGAATCTTTGTATCCAACACAAACTGAGACACTACTACGTAAGCCAAAATTATTATATTTTTTATTATTTATCACTTTGCTTTACTTTTCTAGTTTAATTGATGATGTTTTTTTCTCTTTTTCCCCTTGCCATCTTCCATCGTCTGTCTTCTAATAATATTGGATCATTCGTCCATAAGAAGAAAAAAAGATTCCAGCTGGGACTATTTCAAGATCAAGGAATTTCTCTTTATCTTCTGAGAGGTTCCTTGTAGAGCAGATCAATAAGTCACTAAATGGAAATCTGACTGAGCACAACAGGACAAATAATGAATCAATGGAAACCGAAGGCAGTCAGCCAGTGGGATCAGATGAGATGGAGACCTGTGACTGTACGGATGGTGTGGAGCAGAGGAATTACCCCATTATGCCTAACGAAGACGACATTGAAAAATCATTTCGGGTCAATGAAGATGGCAGCATGACAGTGGAGATGAAGGTGCATCTTACTGTAAAACAAGAGGAAATGATCAACTGGACAACTACACTGAGCCGCATTTCCGTTAATAACCAGCAGAGGGCAGTGTGCAATTCCAAGCCACAATCAGGTGCAAACTCATTAGATGTAACCAATGACTCAGGCAAAGAGTCGAATGGACCTCACAGCCTAGATTCTAAAGAAATCAATACACTCGCTAACAAATCTATAGGATTCATCAAAGAAGAAAGGGAACATTATGGCAGTGATACATCATCTGAAAAGCCCAAGTCCATCTATAGAAGGCTACCCACTCCAGGTCCCAGACAACAAAGAAAAGAGGCCTCAGTCGAAAACATAAACACCGTTTCAGAGACTGAAGTTCAGGAGAGTACAGTAGGTGCGTACTCATACATGGAGAGAACTGTACAGGGAGAGCTGACGGAGGGTTACTGTGTGGTCAGTCGCAGCAGTAGCAGCAGCACAAGAACTGTGTCAAAACCTGGGAAAAGTGAATTAGGAGAGGTTAAGCAGAAAAAGTCTGACACTTCCTTTAGATCCTCAGGTGTTGCACAGATTCTTCAGCTACAAAACAATGGGACGATGGGAATAACAGAGACTGTGATGCACATATATGAAGCACAGGGTACGTGTGACAATTACAATGCAAATACACAGGTGTATGTGGACAACAAGCCTGGATATCTCACAAAAGCTTTGCCTCAAAGTAAGCCAGGCTCAACAGACTCAGGACCCCGTTCGTCAAGTAATGATTGCGATGTAGATCTCACTAGGCAGTCCACAAGTTCCAACTCCCAGGATGGTGGAAAAACCAATATGCTATCATTATCATCTGCCTGTTCAACACCTCCAAAAAAGATAAACAACAATCCATCCATCCTCACTGATGATGAAAAACAAACATTGGTTGAGGGTACGTCTGAAATGACTGAAAAGGAAATTATGCATCCAGCAGCAGTGATGGAACAAGTCTCTGATGATAAAAGTATTGTTAGTAATAAAAATAATACACCAAAGTCCAAAAAATCAAAGAAAAGTACTTCTTCTGAATCTAATGGATTTGGGAAAAAAATAAGGGGCAGTGCTCCGGGGTCTTCAAAAGACCTCCAAATGACGTCAGACACACTAAGCCACACAGGATCAGAGAAAAAGACTAGCTCAGCAGAAAGTGACAGACGTGAACACAAAGCTGTAAGAGACAAAAATAAGAAGACAAAAACATTTGAAAGTTCTCCAAAGATTAGACACTTGAATCTCAATACTGGGAATCAAAGTCGGTCAGATGAAGATCTCAAGTTAAAAGATAAAACCATCAAAGACATTTCCCACAAAGTGAACACAAATGACCATGACTCCCAGGGGCCTAAACTAAAGAAGAATAGTTTAGACATTCAATCACCAGCCCCAATAAAGAGGCTACCGAAACAAAGGTCAATGAATGGTGTCAGATCAAAAAAATCTTCCAAACAAAAACAGGAGTTGAGTGAAAGTGTATCATTGCCTGTGCTACAATTATCCTCCTCCAGTGTAAATCAGTATGTTGAAAGCTGGCTAAATAAAATTGAACCAGAATCTGTGCCCTACGATGATGAACCAACAAACCATCCAGAGATTGTACCGAGAGCAGTATTCCAGATAGGGAGTGACTCCACTGATGGCTCTGAGATTAAAAGTGACCCTGAAAAAGATAGTGTAGATGTTGAAAGCAATTCTCTAGAAGATAATGCTGATGAGAGCCCAACTTCTCACCCACCTGTACAAATAATGTGTGAGGGAGAGCCGACTGAGCCACAAAGGCCAAGAGGATTTTGTAAATCGATGCCAATTTTGAGGGTGCATTCTGAACAGGAGGGTCTTGTAAGAATGCACAAGTCATCTGAGAACTTGGTTCCTCCTGACACTTCTGGAACATCACAAAGTACAGAGGTCAGAGTTAGGTCAGGCATGAAACCGGTTTTGCAACAGTTGTGTTTGTCTGTTCAGTCCATCAAGCAGGCGTTGAGTCCGACCCGCTTAACACCTTTGGAAAAGGAAAAGTCCAGTAGCCTCCCGGATTTTTCCTCTCAGGTGGCCTCTGCCTTTGGGTCTCCCTCGAGAGCTCTTCTGTCTTTCTTGTCACTGATGACTTTGAGAGATGGACTTTCAGTCCTCTACAAAGATGAATCACATGCCAGCAACTCTAATGTCTGTCCAGAGGCCCTGCAGGTAATGCAGTCCTTGGAAAAAATATCCAATATTAAAGATGAAGATGAGCTAAAGGCCAGCTTGACCAGTCTTCAAAGTTCAACTTCATCCAAACTAAAACAAAGCTGGAGAGATTTCCAAGAGCAAAATGTCTTTGAAGATAGTCCACCACTGTCACCAAGATTCTCAGAGCAGGAGTTTTCCTTAGAAGTGGACTTAGAAGGAGAAACAGAAGATCAGGACAAACAGTGCAGTTTTAGTATGGAACAGTTACTGGATGAACTGAACATGCCTGAAGATCTTCACAGAGAGATTTCCTCTCTTGTTGAAGGAGAACCACGGTATTTTAATCAAGAAGACGTAATCAGACACGATGATACCATCAGTGAAATTTCAGGTAAAGAAAAGGAAAATGAATATGGCTCCTTAAGTGGTAGTTTAGAGAAAGCTGCTGACATGGAAGAGGAAACAGAGAATATTGACCAAGACAATGACAAAACCAATGATCAAATGGAACCAGAATCTCAGGAATTCTGTTTAATTCAAGCTCATTCCCTGGACTCAGAATCTATAGAAGAGGACATGGGTAATGAAGATTCTGGTATAGCAGTGCCCATTCAATCACCTGAGGGTAATGGTAGTGATTCAAGTAAAGCAGAAGTTTTAGAAACATCTGATAACAACCAGATGAATGCAGAGAACATGCAAGAAAGGGTAATGCATGAAGACTCTGAATCTGAAAACAAAAATGGTGAAGGAAGTCATTCTCCAACATTAGAACAAAAAATAACAGATGTAGCTGTAGAAGATTTTTCTGAGCTCTCTGATCACCAAGACAATATTTGTGAAAGAGAGGACAGTGTAACACCAGAGATTATAGAAGAACGAGACACCGATGTAGAAGAGGAGGACACCATTCAGAACATCAGGGTAACTAGCGAACAATCAGATGTTTCAGAACCCGAAGACACAAATGCCAAACACTCATGTTCAGCATCAGAAACTGAGTGTGTGCCATTTAAAGACAGAGAGGCAGCTGAGCTAAATGAGGACAATCAGTACAATACAGTAGAGGACTGCGTCAGAGAGGAAGCTGAACTTTCTGATTTTGAGGAAACAATTAGTGATGGAGGACATGAACAAGAAAACAAGTCCATCTCATCAGAATGTAATTCCGTTCACTCAGAGACATCATCACCTCATCGTGATACAGAGGGTGAATGTAGAGAGCAAACATTACAATCATCCAGCCAAGAAGATGATCAGGTGATGTCTCCTGATGTCAAAGATGCAGATAATCAAGAAGTTGCGCCAGAGATCTCAGAAGGTAAGGATCCTGATCCACACTGCAACAGCAGCCCTCAATATGGTAATAATGATGAAAATAGTATGACTCCTGAAGCTGAATATGAAAAAACACAACAAATTGAAAATGGGCTTGTGGAAGAACATGACATTCATGAAGTGGACCATGAGAACTCTGAAGTTTGTGAACGAGTAGATCCAGATGCTGAACCAGACTCTTGTACAATCTCTGATCCTGAGGTTGTGGATGAGGATGTGACAGAAACAAAACCAAACACAAGTGATTCCGAACCCTGCAAAGTCCAGACATTAGAGGGAGGTAGTCTCTCTAAAAAGGACAGTTCTGCTGAAGAGTGTGATGTAGAAGAGGAAGACTATGTAGGTTCGCTTGATTCTCATAATAACTTCAATGGTGTTAGACACTCTTGTACTGATACTAAAGATTCTGTGGAAGGGGAGTCATGCAGCAGTATGAGTACAAGTGAGCACCAGTTTGAGAAAGCTGAGAGTTTAGGTATGGAGCATGGTTATCATTATCTACTACATCCAACTGAGATCTCACAAGATCTGCTAGACCTAATCAATTCGGCTTTGTTGTCCTCTACACTGACTGTCACATGTGATTCAAATGGCAACCTCAGAATAGAGCCAGACACACACAAAATGAGGGAGATGTTTATGGCTTGCCAAAAGATAGATAATCAGTATGGTCAAAAATGTCTCCCGAGTCCAAATACATCAGATTTGTCTGATTATAGGCCTGAGACATCCGACAATGGTGGGTACCAGTCACAGGAGCTTTTTACGGAGAGTGGAGAAGAGGAGGCGGAGAGGTTACGCATCTTTCGAGAAATCATAAAACGAAGTTCAGGGAAGCCAAAAAGAATAAACCATGTAAAAGAGAACGGCTTGATGAAATCGTCCACATGGATGACAACAAAACCCACTCCTAGTCCAAGTTTAAAAAGCAGCAGTCTTGCTTCTTTTCAGGATACCAAAAGCAGAATCCAGGAGACAGTATCCCACAGTAGATCGCCAAGCGATAAAAGTTCACTTGATGGAGATTCTGAGTCGGTACAGTGCATGGCTTTAAAAGACAACGTGGACTCTGGACAGGGAGTGCTGATTGATAAAGGCAGGTGGCTTCTCAAGGAAAACCACCTCATCCGTAACTCTCCTCCTGCAGCTATGGGAATGTACGGAAATGGAGACACCACATCAGCTGACACAGCTCAGGACAACAGAAGTGAGGATTCAGCCTACCCATATTGTGAGAACCAAGCCTCGCCTCTGGCTGTAATATCCTCTTCTGAGCTGGAGGACATGGCTAAACCCCCTACACCAAAGTGTACGTACTTCAATATGGCACATAGCAGTGACTCTGATCCTCTCTTGGATGCCCAAAGTGTCAATAATGGCAGCGGTGGAGGAAACGCTAGGAGAAACAAGGAACTTAAGGTATCTCCAATGGGTGAGTCCTCTAAAACGTGGGCAAAGAAAAATGGAAGTATGTCTTCATTCGCATCTGTTGAGTTCAAACTGCCTGATGGGAAAGTTCATCCTCAGGAGGGGTCGGGGTCTGGTACTAACAGATCTCAGAGTCAAGACAGTCGGAGAGTACAAGAGGAGGAGTCGAGGGAGGGTCTAAATCTCAGATGTGGGCAACACTGCCCAATTTTATAGTTCAAAAGGGAAAATAAACCAGCTACAAGCACTTCTATTTAAGGTATTGTCAGATTTAATTTATTTGTAGTAGCTTATTTGCTTAAACTGTTTGAACAGCAAAATGTAAAGGCATACAGTCTTTAACTGAAAAGACTTAAGTGAAAAGACTTTAATTTCCTCACTTCGGTGCCTGCTGGTATTTAAGCTTTCAGGTATAAACAGTTTTGGGTTATTTCAGACATGTATTTTCATTTCACAGGGGATATTGCACAAATCATCTGATTTACTTGAATTTATTGAACTTCCTAAGTGGTATTTCTCATAGAGCAAAAAGAATTGAACCTAATTGTTGCATTTGTTTCCTCATGTGGACCTGTCTCTTATTTGGTAAAAAAATTTTTTTACTCCGCCCCCCCCCCCCCTTAAGAGAGATGTAGAGACTGGAATACTAAGATAAAAAAAGAGTTATAATACATAACATTGCATGTGCAAGTTTAAAACAGCATCGCAAAGTACCGTTTTTGAAGAGTGGTCTGCTGATTGATCTCTCAAGATGTGTTGCCTCACTCTTTGAGTGGTCTGTTGTTAACAAGTAACTATACAGGAAGTAACAGGTAGTACTACATTAACACTGAGCTTAATACTACTAACTAATATGGAAGCAAGATTAACTAGACAGTAAGTAATAGTAAATTTAGGACAAAGGTAGTTCCTTATTAGATATTCAATAATTACTAAATAAAAATATCCTACTTGCTAACTATGACCAATTAATAAAGCATAACCAATTAATTACTAATCACAACAGCAACATTTCTAAAAACTTATTAAATTACTTGTAAAATTGATGTCAACCCCTCACTAATTACTCAAGCGTTACCTTGTCAGTCCGCATGAACTACTAGTGATCTGGACCATTATTTTAAAGTGAAAAACATGTTAAAAAGTTACTACTCGTCACTAATATTCAAGTGGACTGACAAGGTAACACTTGAGTAGTTAGTGAGAGGTTAACGTGTTTTTCACTTTAAAATAATGGTCCAGACCACTATTGGTTCCATGTGGGCTGACAAGGTAATGCTTGAGTAATTAGTGAGGGGTTGACATTGATTTCACAAGTAATTTATTAAGTTATTTCATATTAAATATATTAATATATTAGTCACAATCTCAACCTGTAGCCAACTTATTTGGGGGGATATAATATTCATAAATAAGTTTCCGCGAATAATGTCTGAATAATAATTGTCTAAAACAAGAAAATAGTTTACTTTTAGACTGTTGTGGTTAGTAATTAATTGGTTTCTTTATTAATTGGTCATAGTTAGCAAGTAGTACTGTAAGATATTTTTATTTAGTAACTTCTGAATACCTAATAAGTAACTATTTTCGTCCTAAATTTGCCATTACTTACTGCAGATAATATTGCTTCCATATTAGTTAATAGTATTAAGTTCGGTGTTAATGTGGTACTACCTCTTACATACTGCATATTTATTTGTTAACAACGGACCATTATTTTAAAGTGTTACCCCACATTTCAAAATGTCGTTGTATGGAAGTTCTCAAATACATATAGAGAAGTAATTTATGTTACTTCAACCAATGTAATTTGGTTAGAATAGGAGAAGAGTGAACAATGCTCTGTTGTCTGATATTTTTGTGCCATTATTGGTCCTGTAGATTCAT
The DNA here is from genome assembly GCA_021397915.2 of Tor tambroides. Classification (NCBI taxonomy): domain Eukaryota; kingdom Metazoa; phylum Chordata; class Actinopteri; order Cypriniformes; family Cyprinidae; genus Tor; species Tor tambroides. The sequence continues at coordinate 11,435 of JAFVLL020010587.1, forward strand.
GTTTTTCTTAGGTCACGTTAAACACTGGCAAACAATAGATCCATGGGTAAACCCATTTAGCAGTGTGTTACGTGTTAAACTGAAAATATTTATTATTTGAATTGGATGATTATTTTGAGTTTTTTGTGTGTGTCTTTTACATTAAAAAATGCAGTTTTTAATGCAGTATTAATATCATACCACAATATCCTCGGGGAAGAGCGCAGTATAAAAATATGATGTACAACAATGAATAAGTGTATCGAAGGCAGCTGTCATCATTATCACATTAAATGTGATTCTTTTTATTGTGCTCATTTCAAATAAAATTGCATCACCTCTACAAAGGATAAATTTTTATTAAACTGTATAGATTTACTGTATAGATAAATTTATGAAGGTGTTATATACTTATTTCCTTCAGCACAAAAGATGTTGTAATATACATGCAGACATTATCCTCAACTGATTTACATCTTAACAACAACTTAACACAGATTACATTTTACAAAAAAGTCTGAGAAATCACCAAAACATATTGAAAAGCTATTGAACGAACACTAAAGTATTTGTGTAACAAACTCTAAAGTATTGATTCTGTCAAACATATTGACAGAATCAATAAATAAATGGATATAGACAGGGCTTGTTCTAAGAGGCTCCTGGATCTGGACAAATGAGCTTAATTCTCAAAAACTCTGTTGTTAAACAGTGTTGGTTTTAAGGAAATATTACCTGTGGAAGGTCAAACAGCTAAAATTAACTTTAATTCCAGTGTATAATTGTTACATGCTCGCCGTATAATGTAATTATATCAGAGTCTAGACCATTTGATAATGCTAATGGATTTTGATAATGAAAATGGAGGTCTATGAATGGGGAAAAAAACGAATTATTCTAACTGGAAATATTGTTTGATCTCTAAACTTTGAAATAAAAGCAACCTACTGAGAAATAAATATTTGTTGATATAAGAGTTTGTGTCATGGCATTTTTACTTGGGTGTTCATGTTGGAATTAATTCTAAATAACAATAAGAGTAAATAACAATGGATATACTGAATTGTTTATGGAAAACACTGCATTCAGTCCCAGACTATTCCCAGCATTTTGCAGCTGAGCTCCCAAAGTTTCTCAGCCATTTCATCATCTCTAGCAGCTCTAGTGCATCTTGAAGGTCTGCAGTTGCTTTAGAAAAATGGGAAAGACAGAAAAAACAAACAAAACAAATTCATTATTGGATCCAGTCAGTTTATATGTGTTGCGTCTGCAACTGTATTTAATGCAGTATGACACAATTCAATACCTGTAGTAACCACCACTCTCTTTGTCTAATTCTGGTTGCACTGCGCAGTAGATGGTAGTTTGTGCTCCCTGCACTGGGGTCTTTGTGAAAGGTCTGACAACCTTCCACATGATTAGAAGTCCGAGATTCATATGTCTTTTAAGTTCTGTCCGTACAATTCCTGGATGAACTGCATATGCTGTAACACCTGTGTCTGAAGATACAATTCATGATAGATCAAAAAGTACTCCCCTGGCACAAGTACCCCTTAATTTTCCTATTTATTTAATCTTCCAGAATTTTTACAGAATACTTACCCTTGAGTTTTTTGGCCAAGGAGCGAGTGAAAAGGATATTGGCCAATTTACTCTGACCATATGCCCTCCTACTGTGGTAATTCCTCTCACTATTGATATCATCAAGTGCTATTGTGCCCCAACTATGAGCCATGGAGGAAAGGTTGATGATCCTTGAGGGGGCAGATCTCTTCAGCAGATCAATCAGCAGGAAGTTTAACAGGAAGTGACCTAATTGATATAAAAGTTTAAGTAATTGTTCAACAGCACACATCATATACTGTACAGTAAGTCTGCACCATTAAACATGCAGCAAGTCAAAGGTAAACATATGCAAAGGAATATTATTGGTAAAATATGCATTTTTGCATTAAAGAAGAGGTCTCTGACACACTGCGTTTGAATGAACAAGAAAAACACTTTACCTAAGTGGTTGACACCAAACTGCATCTCAAAACCATCTGCTGTCTTAGAGTAGGGACACATCATGATCCCAGCATTGTTAATGAGTATGTGAAGAGCTCTTTCCTCTGAAAACAAGAAGGTTTTAATAATTATTTTGGTCTACTGTAGGAGACACATTGGTATTTTTGAGTGAATTACTTTATCAAGTTCAAGAAAGCAGTTTTGTTAGATCAAACACAGTCAGATTTTGGTGTAAAACTCTTATATTAGTCACTTACCGTTGTTGATTACCTCAGCAAATTCTCTGATTGACTTGGTGTCAGATAAGTCTAGTTTCCTGATCACTATGTTTTGGTTCCCTGAGTCCTCCATGATCTCTTTCTGTGCTCCTTCTGCTTTCTCAAGGTCTCTGCAAGCCATTATTATCCTGGCCCCTGTGGAACAACTCCAAAAACTAAGACTTTTATAATTGGTATCCTAAATAAATTTGTGTAACATGCATTTCATGTTTTTTTTAGTTTTAGTTAGTTTCTAGAACCTGGTTTACATTACAAAGGCTGGTAACTGCTCACAAGAATAAGATAAATGTGATACCGCGTTTTGCCAGGTCTCTTGCGGTTTCTTTTCCAATGCCAGTATTTGCTCCAGTTATAATGACTGTTTTGCCATCGAGTCGTGCGCTAGATGACCACTGGCCACCGAACATTTCTCTGTGCAAATGCATCGTGCATCATAAACGTAAGTTAAAGGAATAGTGCACAAATTACAGAATTTACATTTTAAGGTGAACTTCCTAGCATTTCTTAAAGTTGCAGTCCGTAACTTTTTTTTGGTTAAAAATGATCTGAAATCAATATTTGAGCAAGTACATAACCAGCCAGTGTTCAAAACTATCGCCTTACTTTAGCCTGATTCACAACGGTAAGCATATAATAATGTTTTCTAATTTGAGTGGTACAGGTAGGTTTTCGCAGGAAATTCAAGCATGGCACTGCGTCATTACGTCACGTCTGTAAACATAAAGAAGTTGTCCCGGCTAGTAGGCTATAGCATGTGAGGATCCTGCAGGTGGTGGCTCGTTTAGCCTTTTCTCACAACAGTTAGAATAATTAAATGTATCATTTTGATGACAGATTGTAATCCAGAAAGGATTATGTGTTTATGAAACGTGAAATTGACATTAAATTATATTCCAGTTTTAAATGTACTTCTGATTACAGATAGCCTTATTACACAAGATTTGTATTTTAAAGAAAACCAGTTCGAAGGGAGCATAATTTGCTTTTTGGGTTAAAAGAATGTATTAATATGAAATTCAAATGGCATGACAATTAGATTAGACTTTACAGAAATTGAAATCTACATGCTAATACCCACTAGACTCATAGTCACGCAATGCTGATGTTGTTGACATTAATAATTTGAGAAAAAAGTATAACAATAATAATAATTTGCACGGTTTGATGTGATATGAGCTAACCAAATCTTTAGATTAAATCACCATTGGTAGCGCAATTTATTGTAATGTTTTTTTTCCTCAGTTGGTCAGAACAAACGCGACAGACTTGTTTTACTTGTTCAGATGGCAAGATATGATGAAAATTCTTATTTGGGTCATATATTCAAAACATTAGAGCAAGATAATTCCGCAAGCAGCTGCAATTCCACGTTTTCAAACAGAGATGGCGACAAAGGGCAAAACTTACGGACTGCAGCTTTAACAAAAGAGATACAACAAATGGGCTAGGTCTTTTACAAGGTACACACTGAAACATAACACCTGGATTATTCCATAATGAAGTCCATGGTTAACAAGTATAAAGAGAATGAGTAAATAAATCAATGGGGAAAAAAACAGTTTATAATCAGTGGCAGATTTAAACTTGAATCTGCTAGCAGGGCCTATATGTACAATACTCATGATATAAAAATATGTCTGAACTAAACTAAAACTAAAATATGAATTACTGTAGCAGCAATAAATAAACATTGTAAGAAATTTTACTTATGTCAATTGTAAGTTTACATCAAAAGACAGAAATTATAAACCTACCTCAGAGTGTATATGTTGGACATCTTGCTCAATGCAAAGATGCTCTAAAGACAACACATGACTTCCCTCTGGAGTTGTTTGCAGATACTGCACTGAAAAGCAGTGCATTGTTTAGCGTGAGCCACAGTGCATCGGTGTGGATTAGAAATCGAACAGACTAATCCACAGCTAATCGGTTTAAAGCGCTGATCTACTGTTAACTCAGCGTGAATGCATTCCTCGTGGATTCTGGAAACTTGCTGCAGGTTTTTTTAACCTAAATAAACTAAATATATGAATAACCTAAAAATATACATAACCATTTAAAACAATTGATAGTTGACAAATCAGCTGTGTGTAAATGAGCAGTACAATAGAGTACACACACACACAAAAAAAAAAAATTTAGAAATATGAAATTTGAGTGACATTTCCTCCTCTAAAAACATGAAACATAAAGGTGACCACAAGTATTGTAATACTAAAGATAGATAGATAGACAGAGAGAGAGAGCGAGAGAGAGATTTGTGATTTTCCAATTGTTATGCCACAACAGACACTGTAAAAAACCTGACCCAGAAAAATTTCCTCTTACCTGGCTTTTAACAGTACAATAAATTGATTTGTTTCCTTGAAAAATGAAATATTTAATCGCCTATAGACTGCATTATATTGCAAAACATTCACTGGAGCGGACTGCCATTGGGCGTACCACCATTATTATACTGCCTAGTTTTACTAGGATATTGTGAAAATAACCTAGTCTTATGAGAATATACTGTGACCTTTCATGATCAGCAAGCAAAAGACAAGAATAAGACTATTTAAAACACAAAGGATTATGTAATAGAAAGATAGTGAGAGAAAGAGAGCAGGAAGGCCAGATTGAGAAAGAAACCATTGACATGTTGTAAAACTCAGTAACTTCCTTGTGTGTGAGATTTGTAAATCTTTAATCTCTGCTGTGACAAATAACAGTCAGGAGGTGTTTCCTGAAGCCTCTGGAGGCTGGCCGTTTGACACTGACAGAAGATTTACACATGAACTGACAAGCTGACATCACATTCATCTTCAACTCTCTTGGCACCAAAAGCAAATGGATGAACTGTCTCTGTTACATCAAAGTGTCTGCATGCTATTGCTGAAGGAATATTGACATTCACTGTATGATTGATACTACTCCTAAATTGGTAAGTATCTGCAATCATTTCCTCATGACAAACCCTGTATAGGGCGAAAATAGCTTAATATAGTTGTTTCAGTTTTTCAGAATAAACCTAATGTTCTCATCTTATGTTAAAAAACAAAACAAAAAAACAATAACTTTACAAATACATTTGCAGGTTGTCCTGACTAAAGCAGCCAGTTGCATAGATTTGGTATGTATGTATATGCATGTATGCATGTATGTATGCATTTATTCCTTATTTTCTCTTTTGCATCTCCCTTTAATATTGAAAGGTGTATAGAAGCATTAGGGAAGTGTTTTGAAACTTCTGCTTCTGCTAATATTACATCATTTAAAAGAAACATCAAGTTCAGCATAAAACACCCCAGAAGATAACTTCAGGCTCTTTTTTTTACCATGAACATTTACTACTGAAGCATCATTTTTTTACATTTATTTGGTTATTTATTTACTTACTGTATTAAGTAAGATAAACATTCAAAGGAAGAAATGTGAGCTAAATCTATCTTGGATTTTTCAGGGCCAAAACATTTTACCAGGAAAAGAGTTTGGGGAAAATGTGAGTTTATGTTTCATATTTATGTTTCATCTTAAATCTAAAAGTCATTTCTTAGACACTGTTTTGTAATAGCATTGAATGTACATACTGTATAACTCTGTCTCTCTCTCTCTCTCTCTCTCTCTCTCTCTCTCTCTCTCTCTCTATATATTTATTTTTGAGAGCAAGTAAAACCAAAAATGTCTTTCTCCAAAGCACAGTGTCAGGCATGATCATAAACAACACTGCAAACCAAACTGGCCTGCCGGAGGACTTCAGAATTGCTCTTCTGGTCTTATACATATTCATCTTTCTCGCTGGGACTCTGAATGTTGTACTAATGTCCTGTATGCTACAGTCCCAAAGACGTCTCTCTTTCACCAAAGTGTCTGTGATCAACCTGATAGCAGTGCACTCCTTTTTCCTTCTCACGCTGCCTTTTCGCATTTACTATTATGCTTCTGATAAAAACTGGATTCTGGGCATGTATTTCTGCAAAATTGTCAGTCTTATGATCCATGCCCACATGTATCTTGCATTCATCTTCTATGTCTTCCTTCTAACTGTGCGTTATGTGGAGCACTCTAATCAGCGGCACAAGCTAGAGTTTCATCGCATCCTTCACGCCACGATTGCAAGCGCAACCGTCTGGTTGATCATATTCGGCTCTATGTTCCCAGTAACTATTGCTAACTACGGAATGACGCAAAATGATTCAACTCAGTGCTTTCATTTCGGTAAGGCTCTCATGCAGCCTAGTGTGAAGACATTAAACTATGTTATTTGTATACTAGTAATACTGGTTTGGAGTGTGCTAGCATTTTTCCAAGTTTATTTTCTACTCTACGTGAGTAAGACATTTGGAAAGGCCACATGTCAACGTCAAGAGTTCTGGGCTCAACTGAAAAACATTGTTTTCCTGTCGATCATGTTTTTTTGTTTTGTGCTCTATCAAGGATTCAGAGTATATTATGTGAGAGAATATGGCAAGAATGAAAAAATGCATCATATAAATGAAGTATTTCTTGCTGTCACTGCTTTCAGCTGCTTTGATATGATTGTTTTTGCTGGTAGAGATGTATGCAAACTTATAAATTCAAGGGGATGGTTTCACTGTTTATAGCATCTGTTGTATATTGTTTTTGATATAGTGAATTGTTTTCCATTTTTTGATGCTTTTGTGCCTTATAAGCTTTAAAAAATTGTTCTGCATGACAGAATGTTTGGAAATAAGCTGGTGTTTTATTGTCTATAATGAAATTTGCATTAAATAATTTACAGTATTTACATTGGATGGATTTTCATTATTTATATGGTCTTTATTCCTTTTTATGTGTTCAGAGAAAATGTTTCCACATTTCTTTTTAAGTGTAAAGACATAACGTGCACGTGCAGATAGTAGGCTACAAATATATGTTTTAATATATATATATTTTGCAAGAAACATTATTTCAAAATGCATGTTTATTTCTATAATGATATTATTTGTTGTGTACTTATGAACAAATGTTTGTTGTTGTTTTTTTTTCTGTCTGGAACAAAACTGTCAAACTACCACTGATACAGTCAATTCAGTGACTGATAAGGTGTGGGTGTGAGTTCCTCATGACAGTACATCAGAAGTGCTAATTATAAAGTTTACAACAGACCCATCACCGCTAACTGAAAGACTTTTTAAGGTGTCACACAAAGACAGTCATTTCAATGCAATTCAAAACAAGTCATTTCAAAGCAATGAAAACAGTTTATAGAGTTCAATAACTTCTGTTTATACTCATTTCTGCAATGAGAGAATTCCTTTTTGTATTTTAGCACCCTCAAGAGGCGTTGAAATGCTTGCATGAGTGTTATTATACATCCTCAATCGGGTTTTAAAAAACTTGTGAAATAATTACTTTTCTTCAGAACTGCTTCATGCCAACAATAACCTGACTTCTGTTAGGATATAAGCACTTCTTCTTCCCCTTACCTTTATATTGTTCGTTTTATAGTGAATGGAAAGACCTTCTTTCCTACTGGATATGATTGTTTCTGACGTAAACACAAAGTTCATTTTGTCTGCTATTGAAAAATGTATAAATAACACACACTGTCCTGAAACCCATAGTTGGTTGACGACTAAAATTACATCCCTGCACTGGTATGTTGAACACTTGGCGAACCCAGAAGCCACTTCCAGTAAACTATGACTAATTATATACTGTAATACCATAAAAACATCATCATGTGGGACCAATCAGCACCCGCCATAAACTGTAAAACCAGTAACCCCAGCTGATAGGGTTTTTGTTTAGGCCTACACCCAAGTGGTCAACAAAAAGACATTTTTGTGCGCTCATAAAAAGCCGTGCAACATAACGTTGAATTAATGTAAAAGAAACTGCATCACTGCAACATGCCTTTTGCTTTAGAGCTTTTTTAATAGTATGCAGAAAATGTTAGTGCTCCCTTAAGTATAACTTGCCACTGAAATAACTGTCTTGTGATTTTGCTGCAACAGCCTGGAAAGCTATACACTAGCTATAATAAATGTTAACTTGATAACAGATGCCAAATTTTTGTTGCTTTTCTGCTTGACAGGTAATATCGTAGATGTCTATATCTACAATATAATATAATTGCCAAGTCACCATGGATACGACAAAGCAATGGGTTGTAGAAAGAGAAGGCTTGACGATTTAAGCAAAGTCTTGAGGAAGTGGTTTTAACAGCACCCTGTCTTTTCATTTTAATAGATTATATAAAATTGCTGCTATTTTCACAAAAACCTGATATTCTATATTGTTCGGCATACAGCGTAAATCATGTATGCAGCTCTTTAATAAGCACTGAACATGAAAAGTTTTCTCTAAAACTTTTTATACATGGCTTGAGCTGCAATGCACCTGACAATATAGTGTTTTCTGAGCTAATGCGCTTCATTGCAGATATTAAACAGTCTAACCTCATTTAAAAAACAAACAAACATTCATCTCTCCTGTCAAAATATGATATAGTTGAAGATGCAGTATGCATGTGTACAATAATGCTTGGAGGACTAATCATGTCACATTTTACTGTGTACTCAGCTTAACGCCCAACTGAGCTGAAATGTCTTAAAATGTGTTGCAAAACATCATCTTGTGACTAGCAGTGGGAAACTCATTCTATATGACATATTAGGGAGTAGGGAGTATGCTGCTGTTTGTCACAATGTTTTCATCTCAGTTCTTGATTTTTAGTAGTTAAGTATGTTTATTGTGTAGGCCTATGTATTAACTCCAATTGAGATCTGTACTGTTTCCATACTTCTCTATAAAAATAAATTATATCTTCAGTGTAGCTGCTTTTGTTAGTAGCTGGATGTGTAGCTAAATACTTTTGAAGTTTAGATTTACTGTAGTTTATCTTCTTCAAATTAGAAGCGGTTTATAACATTGGACTAACACTTCAGACTATCATTGCTAAAAGTATTTAACTGTAATTACTTATAACAGAAGTGGTGCCATTGCCCGTCTGGTGGTCCTTTTTATTTACTATGACAGTATAAAGTCTGATTTTGATTCTGACTGTGTATCTGATCCCAAGAAAGATTTATCTTTAGATGATGAATTGTAATGGAATGGGAGTTAATTGTGAGTATAGGGAAATAAGTCTGTGCCTTTTCATCCTCTAATTTTCCACTCAGTGCCACCGGAGTGAATGAACGCCTGTGTCCGCTGCTCCACAGCGGAAGTCCCCCCTCCAGACACGCTGTCTCTCTGTGTGTTGCTTTGGCTGATGGCTGGCAGAAATGGGATTAACAGTGTTTTCATACAATGGTGCCTCTCACATGACATCATGCTGACATTTTAGTCAGCACTGAATACTTTTACAGACAAAGGCAGCAGCAATCTAAACTGATCAAACAGAAAATGTCCTTTATCTGATTATCCATTTCCTACTTTAACTCAATACGCCTGAAAAGAGAAAACATCATCCCATCACGATTCATGTTTTTACAAATATGCTAATCCACAAATGTTGTGGAAAATCTTCCTTAAAAATGTCTCTTAAAAAATTGTGGATGTTTGCCTCAGACAGGATGTCCACTGACCACCCATATTCTGTTAAATGACTGGCTGAAAAGCACTTTCTCGGTCTGGCAAGCTGTAATCTGATTGGCTGGCTTTTTGCAGCTTTCAGGAATAATAGAACAGGGTTTTTTTCAGTCTGTCTGGAAATCAGGCAATGTTTGCAAGATGCAATAAGCAATATTTTTTTTGAGAAAGAACGAATAACTGGATTTGCCAGTTTTCCAGACTAATAGTACGTTATATTTTGTTTTTTTTTAAATGTTAATTAATTTTTTTAGTCTGACATTTTCAGTTTTTATGCTAGCTAGTTATACGCTAATGTGTGTGTGTGTGTGTGTGTGTGTGTGTGTGTACATATTTGTTTAGTTTGAATGCTGTAACTGCAATTTGTAATAATGTACGTGTACAGTTTGCAAAAAATTGCCAAAGTATTGCTGATTTCACATGTTGAATTACCAAAATATATATAGCCAACTTGGAAATTGCCTAACCCCCTAAATTCGTTGACTTATCTTCTTCAAAAATTGGCAGAGAAGAGGGCAGTTTCAATAGTGAATTGTTGGTGTAATAAAAATACATTGCAGTTTCGGTCATATACAAAGTTCTGGCATGAAACTCTAGATGGCGTAGTCCAACAGATCTAACTCAATATGACATAATGACATCATTATCACATGTCACAGCTGATTGGTTTTCTTCTGTATCAGTAGTCAGTGAGCTTGCTGCTCAACATTCACATATTTGGCCAGTGTTTGCTGTAGTAGTAGCAGCGCACTTCAGAAACCCTCCACCTTCCCCAGCTCCACCTGTATAGATGTGCTACGGGGTGAACATGTATGCCATGGGGGTTATTCATATATGTTATAACAGCAGTATTTCCTACATGCCCACAGCAGCATGTCGTGGATGTATTGGCAGTAGCAAGTTTCAGTACTTGCTCTGTCGCAGCAGCAGCAGCAGCAGCGTAGCAGATCTATTCCGCTAAGACCAAATACATTAACATTGTCATGTACATTACTATGCCAATCCCTCCGAGAGCTGTCATGACAGAATACATTTATGTACACAATAATTTTTTTTTTTTGTCTAGCTATTCTGTTTGACCACAAAGCTCTTGAATGTGGCACACCCATATTTCAGAAATAGGAAGTCGAATCTTCATAAAACCGCGCAAAGGAAAATTAAACTGAAAATTACTTCGAGTCTGACACTCGGTCGCTCCAATGGGAGTGTAGAAATGCGATTTGAAACGTGAGCGCGAGATGTCGCTGTGGGACGCGTCGTCATCACTGCAGCAAGGTGCTCGGATGGGGATGGTCCAGCAGGGAAGAGGAGGAGAGAGAGGGAGAAAGCAGGCGCTGCTGCTGCTGCTGTGTCCGTGGCTACCCACCGCAGTTTTCCGGTCTCCTTCTATCCTCCCGGTTTTCCTTGGATACCTAGCGGATGCTATCCTTTCCTCGACACACCAGCATCTCTTCTGCTTTCAATGTCAGTCGTAGGGAATGATTTCCGTGTGTCGCTCGCTGTGAATTGTCGGCATTAATCGGGGAGGGGAAGCGAGAAGAGCGTTGTTCCTCTGGACATTATTCGGTAAGCGCAATGTCATTCCAGTTGCATTTCAAGCTGTCACATTCCCTACCTTCAACCAGGATATCTGCCAAGAAAACGCTCGAAACAGTTGCGAAACCCCCGGTACGCGTATTAACAGCGCATGTTATGTGTTTGTTAGCATGTGGATGTCGCTGGTTTTGAGTTTAGGGTTTTTTATATCGCGTGTAATGCTCGTATTCAGAGGGCTGTGAGCACAGGCTGGGAACTGAAAATGGAATCCATTAGACTAGAGCATCATTCTCCATCCAAGACGGATGGGAGGGGGACCGCGAGCGCAGAAAACCTATTACTTCCCTATTGACCTAAATTTCAATGATGTATTTATAAGATTACACTAGTCCACGGACATGACCGCTGCTTCTTTGTCTAGTTTGACAGCATGTTCCTCGCATTTCGTTGTGAAATCCCAACTGTCAACGGCACCGTTTTCATTTGTGTCCAAATTTCTTGATTTACTGGTACGTGTAGCCTCATTTTCTCTAGCATTACGACTGAAAATGAGCGTATTTGACCGTCTAACATAGAAAAATCCTTTATAAGACATTGTTTAAATAGATGTTGAGTATGAAAGATGAATAAAGCCTATTAGTTCTAGGTGTGTTGATGTGGAAATGGGAGGGCTGTATGTGGCTAGACTGACCGCCTCTCTCTGCACTTGCTTAGGTGAGGCCGTTTTGAAAAAAGAATAAACAATAATTCAGCTGGTATAGTAACTATTAAGCCCTCATGTCATATGTGTTTATTAAGTTATAGGCTATTTGAATAATATGCTATCTTTTCCCACACGTGGCACATTCATGTATATGTTATCCATAGTATGCTGGTGCTCACTTATACATAAGCAGCTCATTAACAAGAGAATTATGATATTTATCTCTTTTATTTTCTTACATTTTTTGATAAATGTATGGTTAAAAAAACTGGCCACTGTGGTTGCAAGAATTTTACTGTAAAAGTATGGTAGACTAAGGGTTGCAAACTCTACAGGATGGCATTTTGGTGACTGTAGCCTATATTTTACAGTTCCTAATTGTGTCTATAAATGTGATCTAAAAATGTGGTATTTTATGCAGGAATTCTGCAGAATTCAGGTAATCCCCCTTTACCCATAAATTATAGGCTGGTGATTTATTTTACATATAAAAAGCAGAATTTTAACAATAGTTTACACTAAAAGAATACTTATTGCTTTGTTAAATAGGCTACAATATACATTTTTTTCTCTTAATAATAATTCAGTTTTTTTATTTATACAAATATATGTGTATATATACATATATATACATATTTATATATATATATATATATATATATATATATATATATATCGAGAGAGAGCGAGAGAGAGTAATAAATTATAATATAATAATATATTATAGCTGCAAAGGTTTGATTTACTGATACATTAATGCACAAAAGTACTTTTCTACAGAAAAAAAAAATCAAAAGAGGTATAATGCAACAGAGAGAGAGAGATGGAGAGAGAGAATATTGATCGTTCGGGGGATCGGACATTCTCAGGTTGATCATAAATTATACATTACATATGGAATTTATTTTTTTAATCTTTTTGTTCTGAAAGGTTTCAGCAGACCTGGCCCTGGTATTCAACATTTTAATGTGCTGATGCACCCACACTAAGAGCATGCTCTCAGAGAGCAACAGTGCATGACTGTGAAATATTGTATGCATACTGGTATTAACCTGCTAGCTACCGTATATGGCTGCATATGATTTAGAATGGAGGAGCTGTGTATGCATTTTGTAACAGGTCGTGTACACTTAAAGACCTCATAGAGGTATCTCACAGAATAACAGGATCAGTGGCTCTCCTATTAGTAGTATTTGCAATATACAATCAAAATTAGTGAAAAATGCATTCAAAACATCCAAAAACATTCATAACATTTTTAGTTAAATGGTCAAATATTCAATACAGATAATACTAGAAAACGGTTGACCTGACCTGACTTTCTCAATGGGACTGCAAATTCAGAATAATGGACAGGTAATCAATAGCTTAAACTTGGCGTGAAGACATTAAAATGTGCAAAAAGCAGAGTGCTGGTATTATGATTAATTATTAAAATGGTGCAGCACATGGAGCGCATTAGTACTTATAATAGGCGTTTACAATTTGTTTTCTTGTCATTATCCCAAAGCCATTCCTGTTAGGTTTTTAGCCTTCTTCTGTTTGGTCATTGCTAGCCTGTAGAGCTAGTCTTTATATGCTTAATTTCATATTCATATATGGTCTAACAAGTAAACCGCAGGTTCTTTTAGATTTATCTTGTTTTATAAAAGTGACTTTTGCAGGTTTTGTTTTATTTACATTTACATTTAGTCATTTAAGCAGACGCTTTTATCCAAAGAGACTTACAAATGAGGACAATGGAAGCAATCAAAATCAACAAAAGAGCAATGATTTTTTTTTTTTTTACAAAAGAGCAATGATATGCAAGTGCTAGTCTCAGTTAGCCTAACCCAATACACGTAGCAAGGTTTTTTTTAAATTATATAATAAATAAAAAGAAGAATAAATAAATTAAAAAGAAAAAGAAATATTTGCCATGAATATTTAGTTATAAATTTTTGATAATTTTTTTTTCCCTGTAATTTTTTAAACTGTTTTGTTATAAGGTAACAGAGGAAATTTATCATGCTCATAGAGTGTTCAGCATTCTGCTCAGGAGAAAGTAATAGACCTATTGATAAATATCAGATTTGACTCCAGCCACTTGGTATGGAATGACTCAGTCTCCTAGCTTTTCTGATAATGACCCCAGAGATAAAGCTGGTGATGACACAGACGCTTGCCATCGTTGTCATCTGAGATGACACTCACAGCTGATATGTAGTTATAGCTGTCATACGGATATGAAAGGACAGAGTCTTTTATATTTTTAAGAAGATCTGCCAAATAGTGACCTGGAATTTGATGAATCTTTCATGGCTCGATTTGAGGCTTGATGTGTACATTTAATTTGTAGCTTGATGTGCCAACACTATAGTAGTTAACCTCAAAGGATGTGAAAGAGAAAAGATTACTTAGTACATATCATGTGTACATGATTATTATTAACTTGTCCTCTCATATTTGAAGATCAGTATCTATTATTGATTCAGAAAGGCAAAATATGGCAGTCAATAACACAGGATTTTATGAGATAGATATAGCGGTAATGTCTTACAATAAAATACTATATTCAAAATTTTACTGTGAAATCAATGCAGACTAGCACATCTTCCAACATAACACTGCAAATTACATATTAGTAACAGTTTATGATCAGATTTTATTTGTTAATATTAGTTAGCTTCATTAGAAACATGAATTAACAGTGAAAAATACTTATAAACCATTTATTATTCTTAGTTAATGTTAATTTCAACATTTAGTAATACATTATTAAAATCAAAAGTTTTATGTTAATATAATGTATTTGAGCTAACAAGAGGAAATAATAAATAGTTGTATTTTTATTAACTAAGATTCATGAAGATTAATAAATACTGCAACAAATAGATCACTCATTGTTAGTTAATGTATTAGCTGACGGGAACCAATGGGACCTTATTTTAAAGAGTTACTGGTGCATCTAAAAAAAACTGGAATATCATGAAAAAGTTCTTTTTTTTGTAACATTTCAAAAAGTGAAACTTTCATATATTCTAGATTCATTACATGTAAAGTAAAACATTTCAAAAGTTTTTTATTTTAATTCTGATGATTAGAGCTTAGAGCTAATGAAAGTCAAAAATCCAGTATCTCAAAATATTAGAATATTTCCTAAGATCAATCAAAAAAAGGATTTGCAAAACAGAAAAGTTCAAGTTCTTTAAAGTATGTTCATTTATGCACTCAATATTTGGTCGGGGCTCCTTTAGCACAAATGATAGCTTCAGTGAGATGTGGCATGGAAGCAATCAGCCTGTTGCACTGCTGAGGCACTATTGAGCTTTCAGCAAGTCTGTATTGTTGGATCAACTGTTTCTCATCTTTCTCTTGAAAATATCCCATAGAGTCCATATGGGGTTCAGGTCAGGCATGTTGGCTGGCCAATCAAGCACAGTAATATCAT
>JAFVLL020010588.1:0-16633 GCA_021397915.2 Tor tambroides
TATATATATATATATATATATATTTGTGTGTGTGTGTGTGCGTGTGTGTGTGTGTGTGTGTGTGTGTGTAACAACTAACAATTTATTACTTTTTTATATTTTTAAAACAAATCATTTATGAAAAAAAATGGAATGATTGCAATGGCATGACTGATGAAATTATTCATTAACAATCTGCAACACCACACACAAGATACAGCTGTCATCCTTGATCCTACAGCAGATCTCTCTCTGAAATCCAGCATTATAACCATGTTCCTCTCTGTGTTTTTCTCTCTCTCTCAGGCCCCTCAACAGATGGGCACATTGGCGTTCTACAGGTACGAGCAGCCCATCGTGGACTACTGCCAGGCTCACCAGCCCCTGCACATGAGCAGGGGCTTTGAGCCCCCGTCCCAGGCCCTCGAGGGGCTGGGGGCACGAGAACGCTGTGCCGTCCCATCCACTGGCCTCCTTCCTTCCGTGCCTGCAGCCCCTCTGTCAGACATCCGCACCCTACCGCAGTGAGCCGGAGACGCTCTACCCCCAACATCAACCCATCGCCAGACCGAATCACAGATATATGGGACAGCGTGATGGACTACAGACTCTCAGGAGAGGACTCTGTCTTTGTCTCCAAGTGGGTTAAAACACTCTCGGGTTTGTCATTCGCAAGAATCGTCATTGTAGTGTATGATCGATGTGTTTGGAATAATCAAACAAGAGGCAAAAAAATTGTATTCTGGTATTTCGGGCTTTTTGTGAGCTCAACCCTCTAAATGTTTCAAAAGCATCATGCAAACATCTCAAATGGGAAATAAACATCAAGTTATTTATTGAATCAACAGCACGTATACTCAGAAGATCGGTGTTCTCCCGTAACCAGAGGTAATTAAATGTAAACCAGTGTCCCTTAAATGGATTTGAGGAATTTCTGAGCAAAAAAATCTTTCATCTCTTTCTAATAAGGCCTTTCAGAAGGACTCCTGCCCTGTGAAGTCAGCGATAATTGCTTTATATAAAATTGCCCAAATTTAATTCCTCAAGGTGAGCTGGTGAATTTGAATTGTAAATGATAATATGACCCTCACTTGACAGCTTCTCTATTGTGAATCTTTAAAACGAGTCTTGATCGTTCTGCATTACGATGAAAGAGCCCATCATGCCGGTTTTACTCTGAAAATCACTGACAGCTGTGACATCATTTATCAGTGCTGTTTTACAATGTCTGAGGTTTTCATATTGAGTTTCCTTTCAGTTTTTGGATGTTAACAACTGGGTCATTCCTGTTAGGCCTTGCAAAACTGTTAAAAATTTCACAAAGTACTTCTGTAAAATGGTCTTGAAGACATTCGGGTCGAGATTAGGCACTTAATTATAACATGATTATTGCAAAATTACGGTGAGAAACTGTACGTGAGGAGATTTTTTTACTGTTGATATTACACTGTTTTTGTGATTCAATCAAGCAGGATGTTGTTTTCCCTCCAAAATGATGTCACTTCCTGGAGGATGACATTAAGATTTTTACAAACAAGTAACAGAATGGAAAGCGAGGGCACAAATAAAATTTTTAGAGGACATGAAAATGTCCAGCATAGCAGGAATGACCCACATTCGTTTTTGAAGCCTATTGGCTGTATCTTATATTAGGGTTACTATACGTCCTCTTTTTTATTTCTAAATTGCCTAAAATGTCCAGGTTTTGGCTTCATTTTGGTTTTGTTTTCATACTTGCTGAAGGCCATGACTGAAAAGTGGTTTGACCAATAGCATGCAGGCATTGTACATAATCGACCAATCGTGGCGTGCGAGAGGCGGGATCTACAAAGAACAGTCAAAGCAATGTAAATACATGTCCTTATAATGTATGAAGACTGTAGAGAGCATGTCAACAGGATAACAAAACCAAAAACCCGCACATTTTAGGTAATTTAGAAATCCTGGATGGAAAAAGAGGACATAGTCACCCTACCTTTATATTCCCATTAAGAAAGTGGATGTATGTTGTGGTGTACTACGTTAGTACCATAAACTGTACTGTCATGATCATCTTGCACCTCTGTCCCGGTAACATCGTCTATTGGACATTGTGGCGTATTTCGGAAATTCTCGGATGCTCCATTAAATGATACGGAAATGGATTCCTTTTCTGTTTTGCCACAACTCACATTCCAGCTGCAGCTGTACAAATAAAGACAGTGGGATTGACTTAGAGACGCTATAAAGTGAAAGAAACACTTCCCAGACTGCACTACTTGTCTTGTACATATTCTGTAAATTAAAACAAGGATGTCTTTGCCTCTACAGAAACACAATCTTGTTACCTAGAAGAGGAGCCTTATCTTTAATCCAGGAGGAAGCGTACATGCATTGGATGTGTGTGTGTGTGTGTGTGTGTCTTAGTGTGAATGCATGAAAGTGTGAATGGAAAAAGACAGAGAAGATGGCTGTGTTAGAATATTAGCCTGCTGTTTGAAAAGAACTTTGGTTTCAAAAAAATTTACTTTCCTTTGCGATTTTACATAATTGCAACATATGTTCGATGCATCTGTCAGGTGGGACGGTGCGTCAAACACCTGTCCTCCAATAATGATTACAGTGATTTTCCAACCAAATGTTTTTATACCAGTATTTATGTGGGGGAAAAAAAGATGATAACCAATATATACTTTTACGTTTTACGTTCTCCTGACCCCTTCAGTGCAATACTTGCGTCTGTGGAGCGGAATGACCCGTTTCTGTTTTGATGCCAAGATTGTGATGATTATTTTAAGCATTTGACTGTGTTTCCCTGTATCTTAGCAATGAGGTTGAAATATTTCATTTTGTCCATTCAACAGTTATAAAGCGTAAATTTGTTTTTTTTAATATGTCTGACTGCGTCTTATTTTCTATTGAGCTAGTATCATACACAACATGCTATAGAGTGGAAAACTTTTTGGCTGTTTACAAACTATTTACATGTCTTGTTGTTGTTGTTGTTGTTGTTGTTTTTTGCCATCTGACACCATAAACACCATGTTTCGCCCAGAAACTTATATAAGTATGTAAAATATCCCATTGAGTAAGTATAAAATACTGCAGGCCATATAAAGAGTTTTTCTTTAGATTTTAAAATCGATAGATCAGATGAATCTGGGACAAGCGTATTGAATGTTAGCAACAATGTTCGAGAGGTTCACGCAAAAATCTTCCTCATGTCATTCCAAACCTGTATGAGCTGCTTTTTTGTGTGTGTTTGTATCACAAAAGAAGATATTTTGAAGAATGTTAGTAACCAGACAGTTTTGGTTCCCATTGACTTCCATTATATGGAAAAAAAAATACAGTGGAAGTCAATGGGAACCAAAACTTATTCTTTGTTCTTGTTCAGCAGAAAAAAACAAAGTCATAATTTTAATTTTTGTGTGAATAATCCCTTTAATTGCATACCATCTAGCTGTTTTTAATGCTAGAACATATATGAACAGCCCCTTACATTTTTACCAGTCCATTTTAGATATTTTCATTCATTCACTTGTTCCACTAAGAAAAGGAAGAAAAAATACAACTAGCAAATGAATACAGCCACCTAAAAATGCACCAATCCAGAACATTAAGGACCTTAAGGAAGCAGAAGTACGCTCCAGTAAAGTTAAAAGCACAAACGGCATGTCGGTGATGAATGGTTATGTATTCATTCTTGTTCAGTATGGCGTTTCATCTATTACAGTTCATCATAGCGTGTGCATCCATCAAAAGCTTGGGCTTTGTACTGTCAGCTTGATCACCTTCAATCACGGACGCTTGTACTCTCACCCTGAGACTTCAAATTCTCGAATTCTTCGCCCATTAAGTTTTATTCCCGAGGGAAACAGTCATCAATGGTGCAAAGCGGCCATAAGCGGAGAGGACAGGAGAGAAACGAGCCCATGTTGTAAAGATGCTAAAGGCCTTTACAGCAGCATGCTAACAAATATCTTTTGTACTGTATAGGCAGTAAGCACCTCGTCTCTGTTGACTATTAGATTTCAGTTTGCCTCTGCTTTATTCACAGGACCTAGTTTTGAAGAGCAAGCGGACAAAAGTTCTTGGCGCAGCAGAAATTGCTTCATCAGCAACTTTCTCAGCCATTTGGACAAACAAGTAGGTTGTTAGAATCGCGCCAAACAGAGTTTCTTTCCTCCGCCAACTCACAGCATCTCACAGGTGTCACTTTGTTGTGGAAACAGTTTATGACATCACAAAATTGGCTTGTGAATATTCTATATTTTAGATTATCCACAGAATTTCAGTAATTATTTTTGAATCATTTTCATACATATATTGTATTTCATTCGATAACTTCCATCCTGATCACTTAGACTCACAAAATTTATATTTACAAGCTTTGAATTAAATATTTTCCCCATTTTGTATGCTTTTGAACTTTGATACTCCAAATAGCTACACATTTTTAATTACATGAAATAATGACACAAGAATCTTTTTCTAGTATCACTATTATTATTATTATTATTATTATTATTTATGTGTGGTTTTTGCATAGACAGTACACTAATTCTATACTGGGAAAATAAGATAAGACAAGACAAGACAAGATAAGATAAGATACATACATATTCAATAACTGTAAATAGAAGCTATTGAAAGGTACCAGGCTATTTTTTTTAGACAAATTCAATTCAATAAACATAATATATAAACATCTTACATATTTTTTTTTTTTTAAATGCTATTATATAATGTCTTATTAAGTTTCTTGAACATTTAAGTCCTTTTCATGTAAACTCAAGAGACCATTCAGTTTAAGACCTTAGCGAAACTCAGACAAAACTTACACTAGCAGCCCTACTGATGTAACACATGTACAGCAGTGATGGGTGTAAACTGCTTTGAAACTCAACAAATGATATAAGAAATTAAAAAAAGCAACTGTAGCCTATGTAGGTTTGTGTATGGTATTTTTGCGACTTTGGAGCCCCCTACAGTTAAGCGAGTGGAATTCACTGTCGTGACGAAAGCTGTGCACGTGCATTTGTTGCTGCCGTAAAGCGATCCGCCATTTTCGCGGGAATTCGTACCTGCTCACCAAACTTACGTCCTCTCCGAACACACGTTTGGGGAAGAAACCGGAGTCATTCACCTTGCTAGAAGTCAGTGTACCATCTGAATGGCTCTGAAATTGATATTGAAAGGTAAGAAGCTTACATACAGTTGTTTAAAGATAGCCAAGGTAGTCTATAGCCAAGCTACTGGTTTTTACAAAATAGTTAGCTTTGCTACTAAATATAGCTAGTTATAGTAACTGAGAAGGTATAGCCCATAATGATAGATCGACATATCATGGAATAGACTATTTCTGTATTAGCATAATAGCGATAATCAGGTGTATATTTATTTTGCAGTTTAAAAATAAATGACATCTCATACGAAAAATATTAAATGTATTTCAAAACATAAAACTATTTTGCCAAAGTGTTGTGTATTTTTGAAAATTTAATTTAAAAATACAAATATTTTGTCCTCAAATAAATATAAATATTATTAAATCATTATAAATCTCTAGCCTAAATGTAGGCTGGAGATACATTTTTAAATATATTTTGGTATACAAAAGTTTGAAACTAAATTATTTTTGAAATTGAAAATATTTCTTTAAGCTGCACTGTTTAGAATATGTTTAGCATATATTTAAAATGGATTTTGGTCAGAAAAAAAAAAAATTCTCATATGGGATGCTCATGCATAGGACAAGATCATATTTGTTCTGTTCGATTTCTGTGTTCTTTTAGCCCTTCACATGACATAAAACAAGAATCTCAAGGCTTTCTCTTTTCTAAATTAATTCAGTAGGATTTTTCCCTTATGTTCCTACTTGCACTATGCATGCGTTTCCGTTTGCATTGCTCTCACACAAGTAGAGTCAACAGTCAATGGGCTTTTTTTTTACTGATCATGTTTGAAACACTTATCTTATGGTGCTTTCATCTTCCCATAAAAATGCCGATTGATGTCATAGATATCACATAATTGGTGTGATTCATGTTTATCATTTCTTGATTTAGATCCACAGCACCGTGCAAAACAGAAAGCAAGAGTAATTATTCTCTATGAAAGCTACCAATTGAAACCCTGACACTTTCATCTGAGTTCAACACTGTAATGCTTTGGTATCGGTGGAGATGATCATAAGCCGAATGGAGCTGATACAATAGTCAAGGCTTTTAACGCGGCTCAGGTTTTGTCCCAGATGACTCCGAAACCACATTTCAGTTTTACAGAATGAGGCCTTTCTTTCATTACAGCCTGCTGCGCCTGTTTAGAAGTGAGTTCTTTTGTAAAATGTCCTCGTAACTGCGTTAAAAAGCGATGTTTCATGTCAGATATTGGCAGAGAGAAAACTCAGGCATATCTGATCCCTTTCAACTGCATTTCAAAATCTTTAAAGAAAACTTCAAACAAAAATAAAAACTGTCATTGTTTACTCCGTGGTATTTTAGTATCATTGAGATAATAAAATATATAAATAATTTTAGTGTTTTGAATTAGTTTTTATTTTTATATTTTATGTTTTCATTTTAATTTAAGTTAAAGTTGTAGTATATTTTTTGTATTTTTTTTTATTAGTTTTTGCTTTTTCTAAAAATGTCTATATAGTTCTTGTTCATTTATATTTTATTTATTTTAGCACTTAAAGTTACATTTTAAAAAAATGAGAAATGATACCTTTGCAACTAGCGTAATTAAATGAAATGATATTTTTTTTTTAAGTATTTTTTTTTTTATTTCAGTTAATGTTATTTCATTTCAAGTAATTATTTTTATTTTAATTTTGTTTAATTGTTGTTTTAAGCAACAATAACCCTGGTTTACTCATGACATGTATTCAAGTATACGTTTTTTAATAGTTTTATTTGGGTTTTGTGTTGTTATTAAATCTATATAAAGATGGTTCAGTGTTTCTTCTTTTGTGTTTCACAGAAAAAAATACCATCATACGGTCTAGAACAGCATGAGGTGAGTAAATAATGACCGAATTTTCCTTTTTTGGGTGAACTATTCCCTTAACTTGTTAAAGTAGGATCAAAATTTCCTTTATCCTGCATAAGTTCTGCTGTTCTCATCACATCCAAATTAAGCCTCAGCTGTTTTCCTTTGAGTTCTGAAATTTAATGGGCACAGCTTTTTCACAAGATGCTTTACTAGCTTTTCAGCTTCATTGACTACATTTGCAATAAACGCAATAAGAAATAGTTTCATTCAGCGCCTTGGAACATTCTCCTTTTTACAATCGGTCAAGGTAATTATATGAAAAACTTAAATTGGAAAGCTCAAATGATATAAATGAAGACGAGAGACTTTCCCGCTGCACACTTGTGGCAGACACGTCCTATCATGTAATTGTGAGGCGAAAGCTATTTGAGTCTATATTATGCATATTACAAGATATTACGAGATATGAATGCAGCAGATCTAATTTGCAGACTAACTTGTTTCCGGGCTCTTGCCGTGAGATGAATTGGACGTGGGTTGAAGTTGATTCCCTTCCACATGGTGTCAAACATTGTCTGTTTCTTGAGTCGCACTATTATACGTTTGAAATGTTTCTATATGGAACAATTAGGCCATACTGATGCTATTCATCTAATGGGATTCACACATGCACGTGTGACACGTTTACTCCAGGGATGCGTGGCGAGCGTGTAATGTTATTATGAACATGTCAAAGTCATGAGGAGGTTTTCTAAGAATAATTCAAGGACGCTGGAGGTAAGACGGCTCAACAGCCCCTGGATATTTCTTAAACAGGCTCCTCCTGGCAGAGGTTTGCTTCAGGACCGCATATATGCCAGGCAGATGGGGCAAGTGCTGCTTTGGCAGCCCAAACCGGGATGTTCTGGATTACAGGTGTGTGTTTTGAGTTGCCAGTGTACGTATATTCCAGAAAAATAAATGAGTAAATGCATTTCCAGGATAATTAGCGAAATGTAACCTGGGAACTGATGAATCATAATCATTTTCTCACCTTCATGTTGATCCAAACCTGTGACTGACTTTCTTCTGTGGAACACTAAATGATTTTCAATATCGTTTCCGTATAATACTCGGTATGACAAAAACGGTTTCATATAAATAGTTCATTTGACTGATATGCACTGTATTCCCAGTCTTCCAGTCATGTCAAAGCTCATGCATCACTGTATCTGAAAGCTTAAATTTTGCTCTGATCCTCACTCAAAAGATTTCAGAATGCTTAAAATATAGTGCATGAGTCATATGAACTACATTTCTGGTGCTTTTAGTTCTTTTTGGAACATTCCTTTGAACTGATGTTGTTCAGAACAGGTTTAAACTAACATTCGAAATGTTGAGGTTATTAAGATTTTATGTTTTTGAAAGAAGTCTTTTCTGCTTACCAAGGCTGCATTTATTTGATCAGAAATACAGTAAAACAGTATTATTGTCAAATGTTATTAGAATTTAAAATAACAGCTTTCTATTTGAATATATTGTAAAATATAATTTATTTCTGTGATGCAAAGCGGAATTTTCGATGCACCCCGAGCCAACTGAACATCGATAAGAATATGTGATAATTCAAGTTGGTTAAGATGTTAAATGAATCTCAATACATGTCGGGTGGGGGTTTATATGAAAGTATCTCTGAGGGGAACTGACCGTCTTCAGAAAAATGTAGATGGTATTTTCTTTTCATTTTGCCTCTGTATAATGGATATTAAAGTAATATTTACAGCGGTAACCAATAGTGAATTTGCATTCCCATTCAGCTCGTCTGCTGTTTTTGCAGCATGATTTCACAAAGCTAAAATCAGACCATCCTGTTTTTGTTTCAAATTTCAAAATTATGCTATCTAATTTAAATCAAGAACTGCTCATGCTGCATGTATGCAGCATCTTTGTTTGGATTGTCATTAAAATACAGTGGTTGCCTCTAATTTGAAATAGAAAGAGCACAGACAAAGCCAGTTTGAGATTTCAGAGAGATTACTTTATTTTTTTTATTTTTTTTTGACATTTCAATTTCACAAAGAAATGTGCAGCATTTTGTCTGAGAAATAAAAGGACAGCTTTTCATTTGTAATTTGTCTTAAAATGTCATTTTGTTTAAAAAAAAAAAAGTATCGTGAAATCAGTATTTTGAAATGTATCTTGAGTTGAATAAATTGTTGCATCTCTAAATTTAATGCATCCTGGCTGAATAAAAGCATTAATTTCTTTCAGTAAAAAAAAAACTTACTGACTCTGAACGTTTGATGTATATGAAGATACTTGAGAATTTCAGATTTTGTGTTTCACGCAAGAAAGAACAGCATGTGTGTTTGAAACGACATGAGTAAATGACTGATTTTTCATTCTTGGTTGAACTACCTTTATAGCAAACAGCTGTTGAGAGTTATTTAGGATGCAGCAGTTGGAGTCTGATGGGTTCAGAGCTCAGTGCACATCTACAGATTGACTGAGGCTGGGATCAGCTCCGGGTGGATGGTGCTCTGTTTTTTTAGTTGGTGTACTGCAGTGGAAGTCAGCTGTCTCTTCCCGAGTCTCTTTGCTGCCTCATGGTTGGGTATGAGGTCCTGTCACAGCCAGCCGCGAGGACGGGACTCCAGGCAGGGCGGCTCTGAAAGCCACTGATTTCCCTGGGGAAGCTGAAGGAAAAAAGACAGTGCGAGAATGCTGTGCCACCTCTCCGATTACTCTGCAGGGCGGCAGTCAGTCAGGATGTGGACCTACAGAATGGCACCGGTCCTACTTCCATCAGGTTTATTTTTAAACTCGTCTGAACAGGCCCTTGTCCTCTTTCAAAGGCTCCTCGTTCTGTCCGAGTCACTGTCTGGATACCTTTCAGAGCCAAGGTTAGTTGGTGGACAAGTCTCATGTAACTTACTGACAACATTTCACCTCAAAATAAAGAAAAAAAAGAAAGAAAATTAAGCAGCTGTTTTAACACTAAAATGTTTTATTGTGACATTATTTTTAGGACGTCTTCCTTTTTGTGTTCCTGACAAAAATTTATGATATACTGTAAAAAATTTAAAAATGTGAAGCTTGAGTGCAATATAAGTCATGTTGTTGTTGTTTTTTAATTGCAGTCTTTTATATATATATATGCATACAAACACACACATGTGACCCTGGACCACAAAAGCAGTCTTAAGTCGCTGGGGTATATTTGTAGCAATAGCCAAAAACACATTGTATGGGTCAAAATTAATAAAAAAAAATTTATGCCAAAAATCATTAGGATATTAAGTAAAGATCATGTTCCATGAAGATATTTTGTAAATTTCTTACCATAAATGTATCAAAACTTAATTTTTGATTAGTAATATGCA
Source organism: Tor tambroides (assembly GCA_021397915.2). Lineage (NCBI taxonomy): Eukaryota > Metazoa > Chordata > Actinopteri > Cypriniformes > Cyprinidae > Tor > Tor tambroides. The sequence goes on from JAFVLL020010588.1 coordinate 10,320, forward strand.
TTGCTAAGAACTTCACTTGGACAACTTTAAAGGTGATTTTCTCAGTATTTTGATTTTTTTGCACCCTCAGATTCCAGATTTTCAAATAGTTGTATCTCGGCCAAATATTGTCCGATCCTAACAAACCATACATCAATGGAAAGCTTATTTATTCAGCTTTCAGATGATGTATAAATCTCAATTTTGAAAAATTGACACTTAAGACTGGTTTTGTGGTCCAGGGTCACACATATACACTGCCTGAGTATTCAAATATTTAACATTTTAGGGTTGAAGCATTATTGCAGGGATTAGTATTCTAATATTAGAATACTATACTTTTTCTGGTATGATGTATATTTGGCAACATTTTTTTAAGTCTAAATGATGCAGTGTGTAGCTTTTTATTTATCTATCAAATAATTATGTAGGAAGACATACCCATACATATTTCAGGATGAAATAGTGGTTCAGTGAGCATGAACAATCATTTTCATGTATGAATTGGCAGCACAGAGTCCTGCTCTTAACCCTAAATTAATTAAAGTCTTTAGGATGTGCTTTACAGAGTGGTTTGACTCTCCTATTGTCAATACAAGAGCAAAAATTAATGCAGCTCTTGATGAAATGAAATGTGATGTTGCATAATTCTGTCATGACAATGAATGCGAAATGTAGTCATGAAAATGTATAGATATATACACACACAAAATCAATGTATTAAAAAGTAAAATTATTTAAATTGCAAAAAAGAAAAAGTTTAATATATGCCAATTTAGTCATTAATTAAAAAATACTGTATTACAGCAATCTAACGAATGTGTGTATATAATATTGTGATCTTTTTAAAAATGTAGTCATAAAAATGTATAACTACATATGAGATTTATGCATAATATAATGAATATTACAATTATTTATTGCCAATTATTAATTGCCAAAAAAATAGTCCCCTTTAATATATGCTAATTTAAATAGTCACTGATTTAAGAAAAATACTGTGTAACAGCAATAATGAGAATTAATTTAGAATAGTGACAATGACACAAAAAAAGTCAAAAGAAATGTGTCTACATGCATTGCAATAATGGGAATTTGGAGGAATGGTGTTTAATAGTCATGAAAATAATGGCACAATACATGATATTCATGATATGAAGTATATCACCCAAAAATGTTTTAGATAGATCAATTCTTATATAACTTTCCATAATGGGTTAAAATGTGTTAAACTAAAGTAGAAGTGTTGACACAGGAAATAGTTAAAAGTTTAGTGATTGTGGTGTTTCTGTAGGTGGAAAAAGGGCAGTGTGTGCCAAAATGAAAAATAAGATAATGGATTGAGAGATTTAGATTTTTTTTTAATGCACACTTCCTACCAATGTTTTTATCTGAAGTTGAGTTTTTGTTCCATCAAGACACCTTGTGTCTGGTGTGATACTGACACACAAAATTACTCATCCTTTAAAGCAAGAAGAATGTCTTGATACGTCAGTAGATTTGTTCCTGTAAACAAACTACTTCATGTTCTTCAAGATGAATTGATTTTCTTTCCCGCAACATAAAATTCACGCTTTGAAACTTTCAAAAGTGAGAAGTAAAGGTAAGTATTAAAAAAAGAAGATGGGCCTAATGGAGAAAGGTTTTAAAAACAGCTTTTCACAGAACAAGTGGCAGAGTCTAGCATGCGTTTTAGAAATGCAAAAGCGTCTATTTAGTTGCCCCGCTAAAAGTCATCTTCTCTTTCACACACAATGCATCTTTGAGATGTAATTGCGTAAGTGCCAAAAAGAAATGTAGTGACAGACGAAGGCAAAGAAAAGTCTTTATTTCAGGGCTGAGTAACAGGAAAGGATTCCAGCAAATGGCAGGAGTACAGAGAGGAATAAAAACAAACATATATCAAAGTTAAAGTGTTCTTTCAGCGCTACTAGTGTCTCAAAATGGAATTTTACAAATAATGATGATTTTCGAACAGGTTTTCCCATGAGCCATTAGTTAGACAAACAGAACATCCTGCTTGAAATTACACTATTATTTAAGCTAATATTGCTGTGCTACTTTGATATAGAATTATTTTTTAATGAAAAAAATTACACTTGTGTCTTCTAAGCATATATATAGAAGCCCATTTCTGCTATGGAATAAAAAATATTGCAACATTTTATCACGCAATACTGATTCTTTTCCTTGCAATTCTGAGTTTATATCTCACAATTCTGACTTTTTTCCTCGTAATATGATGGAATTGCAAGATATAAGTTGTGATTCTGAGAAGAAAAGTCTGAATTGTGGGATACAAATTGTGAGTTTGCTTGTCACATTTCTGACTTTTTTTGTTGCAATTGTGAGTTTATATCTCACAATTCTGACTTTTCATCTCAGAACTAACTTATATTCTGAAATATTATGTAACGTCTGAATTATGAGTTATAAACTCAGAATTGCAGTAAAAAAAAGTCTGATTTGTGATGTCACTTTGACTTTTTTTTTTTTTTTTTTAAATGCTGTGGCAGAAACAAGCTTCCATACATATATAACATATATCTTATAATTGTATTATTATTGCTATGAAATAGCCTCATGATCTGGAATAGTTTGTGTATTATCACTGTATGTGGTTTTGTTATGGTGATTTTAAACATGATTTTACTGCTGCGCTCTGCATGAAACTCCAGCTCAAGAGAGATTAACCTAAAAAATGTTCATTCTTATTCTTCCACAAAGACAAGCAGCCCTTCAGGTCAAGGATGTGTCATGCACGAGGAAATAATGCTCCAGTTTAACAGCTAAGCACCTTCATAATATTGAGGATTATATCCTATTACATTTAAACCTCATGGTCAAAGCGGTGCTCGTAGAGAAAGGGGTCAAATCTATTTTGAAGAAGTGTTTGGCACCATGGGATGCCATTCTGGATACGTGACAGAGAATCTGTCTCTTTATCTCTCTCGTCTGTCGCATTCATTCGAGAACTTTGCATTGCATTAATCTTAATGAAGCTCTACGTGGACCGCGTCTCGCTGCAGATACGAGGTGTCCTTGGCAGTGCGGGCAGCAGTCACTCACTTTATAATGCTAACTTTCCTCCATTGTGGCTCTTATCTGGAGATGACCACTGATGCTCAATGACCTTCCCTCAGTCCTAAATCAGATTGCAGAGTATAGCATCAAAAAAACACTCAGTAACCCCATCAGCTGGAGAGAGCCGTGTCGTGGCTCTTCTGTTAAAGCATGCCAAGAGTCACCGAAATGAAATAAAGCTGTGAAATTGTAATATTTTCTGGGCAGCCAAAGGTTTGAGGAGCCCCTCAGAGCCTCCGTATCAAGGATCAGCAATTTCATCCGTTTTAGGCTTGTGTTTAAAGGAATTTTTCACCCTAAAATTAAAAATTCTATCATCATTTATTCACTCTCATGCAGTTCCAGATGCATACAGTGAGAGGGAATCAGGACCACAGCTCTTGCCGGCAACCGTCGACTTACATTTATTCAGAAAATGAAGACAAGACACTACGGGTAAGAATGTTTTTCATTTAAAAATCTGTTTTTGCTTTCAGGCTCTGTAATGATCTTATTATAATGTGAGTGTTTCAGCATTTTGCCACATGAAACATTCCACTGAATTATATTACATCATAAAGATATTTATTATTTCCTTTTGGGCTATATATACACTCTGTGTGTGTGTGTGTGTGTGTGTGTGTGTTGGGCATATTTACTGTATTTTTGAATAAATGATTGGGTGGTTGGGTGTGTGTGTGTGTGTACATATATATAAACAATGTCTGTAATATTGATATTATGTGATTTTGATGACTGTTTTAATAGCCAAAATTTTATGGCAAATTTTTATGGCTAAATTTCATTTAAAAAAAAAAAAAGCAGCATAACTGTTTTCAACACTGAAAATAATAAGACATTTTTCTGAAACAGCAAATTAGCATAGGTGAATGTTTTGAAGGATCATGTGACTGAAGATTGGAGTAATGGCTGAAAATTTTGAAATATATTATTTAGTCATTATTTAAATGGTAATATTTCACAAATTACTGTACTTTGGGCATATTTACTGTATTTCTGAATAAAATGATTGTGTGTGTGTGTATACATAATACATATATATGATTTTTTTTAAATTATCATTTGTTTGTTTAGTGTAATCAAAAACAAACATACATTGCCATGTTATTTTATTTTTGACCAACAATCAAACCACAAATATTGATGCTTGGTGGTAGAATATAGCAAAACTTTACAATATCGAATATATATTTGTACCTGATCCCTATTGACATACTGTTCCTCTTTACATGAACTTAAATTGCAATATCAGCCTTTTTAAAAACATTTTGTATTTCTGAAAAGCCTACAAAACTCTCACATGAATTCTCACACACACACACACAAATGTCCTCTATAGAGGACAAAAATGAATTGCGGGTCCCAGGGGGATTATGGGTTCCTTTTGAGGCTCTTTGGAAAGCAGATGACTTGAAATGAGGAAAGCGAAAATGAGAGCAGAAGAGGACATTGAGTCAGATGCAACGCAGGTACAGTATTTGCGCTGAGGGTTTATTGTTATATCTGTGATGGATCAGCACAAGAGCTCTTGCCCCGTGTCCCATTCGCCCTCTGTGTGCTAGTGCAGGAGGGAACGAGACACCCTCATGCTCTCTGTTTACAAAGCCCCGCTAATGTCTGTTGGACAAAATGTGACATGGGACTCTTTGAAGAGCTGTGAAGAGCGTAAATGCCAAAGCCTTTTCCCGTGCTAATGTGAGCACATGGGGAACCGTACGGCCATCTGTCATTTGGATGCTGAGCGCAAGCGGTTTGAAATTTGCTTTGACAACAGGTTTGTAGTAGCAGGGTGATTTTCAAAGCAAGTGAAAGTCAGTTGTGAAAGAGATAATTGAGTTTTCATTGAAAGGGAGCAGCATACGTTGAGGTCAGAGGATATGACTTCTAGTTAAGGGAATAGTTCACCCAAAAATGAACATTTGCTGAAAATGTATTCACCCTCAGGCCATCCAAGATGTAGATGAGTTTGTTTCTTCATCAGAACAGATTTGGAGAAATGTAGCATTACATCACTCGCTCACCAATGGATCCTCTGCAGTGAATGGGTGCCGTCAGAATGAGAGTCCAGACAGCTGATAAAAACATCACAGTAATCCACAAGTAGTCCACACCACTCCAGTCCATCAGTTAACGTCATGTGAAACAAAAAGCTGTGTGTTTGTAAGAAACAAATCCATCATTAAGGTGTTTTAACTTCTAACTGTCAAACAGTCCTCTATCCATAATATTGCTTTCTCCAGTGAAACAAATATCCTCTCGTCTAAAGGAGAGAAATATGCATAGATCAATCACTATTTACAAAACAGTTTGAAACAGTTTTAAACAAATATGTGGGTGGATTTTGATGTGAAAAGACACTGGAGGAAGCATTATTATAGATTATTTGGCCAGAAGTGATGGATTGAAGTTAAAATACCTTAATGATGGATTTGTTTCTTACAAACACACAGCTTTTCACTTCACAAGATGTTAGCTGATGGACTGGAGTGGTGTGGATTATTATAAGTGATGTAATGCTAAATTTCTCCAAATCTGTTCTGATGAAGATCTACATCTTGGATGACCTGAGGGTGAGTAAATATTGAACAAATTTATTGGCTTGAAAAGTGCAGTTTTACAAGTATTTCCTGTACTGATGCATTTCATATTGAAACAGGAAGCTGAGGTGACATATCAAAACCAATAGACTTTTTTTTGTTGACTCTGCAGCCATGAAATATTTGCTAGTCAGTGGCAGTCAACATCTTTCTCATTTTAGGTTTGACTCATGTTCCTGCTGGTAGCTGTTGGAAGTACTGACACATCTGACTGCAAAGAGGGAATTTCTTTATTGATGACCATTATAAGGTATATGTGCAAGTTATGCATTTAGCAGATGCTTTTAGCTAAAGTGACTTATAGAGGAGCGTAATCAAAATAAGGAATTTGTCACAGAGTCAACAATATTCACTGTAAACAATGCCACATTTATTAGAAAGGAGGAGAGGAGAAAGAAGAGGATTTGTTTTTCATTTATTTATTCATGCAAGTGTATTGGTTTAGGGTTGCCTAAGATGCCTTCAGCACCTTAAGTCTTCAGCTACTTCTTGAAAGTTGTAATGATTTTGGCAGTTTGGGTAAAATATCATTATTATTACGTTAATATTTTTTTTTTTAAAAAATGTTATTGAACTGTTATTATTAAATTGTATAATTAGTGGGTGCTTGCAGAATGCAAGGCACTCACTATTGTTATTCGTCATACTTATTAT
>JAFVLL020010589.1:0-14408 GCA_021397915.2 Tor tambroides
ATAATATAAATGTGTTAGTGTGTTATATATAAGTGGTCGTCGAATTGTAAAAAAAAAAATAAAAACAATTCTGGGGGGATGGTGTTGGGGGGGGGGTCTCATTTTTAAAAAGGTTTCTATTTAATGAAAAATTAGCCTTATTAAATGAACTATTATTTTTTCCTTCTGGGGCCTGAATTTTGGTCAATATTTATAATTAAACAATATTTTGCTGAATGTGTTTTTGTGCTGGCACCTTGGCTGGTTTAGGTCTGTCATGGATTAATAAAAATGACAATAAAACTGCCAGTAGGTGGTAGCAAGTCCCTGGCCGTTTCTCAATACCAAGTACGCAAAGTTCGGACTTACGTCCTCGGTAGTTCGGTCTTCGCAAATTCGACTCTGGAGTGCAAACTCCCGAAGACGGGAGGACACAAGTCCGGTAATTCTGCAAATGGAACAGCAGCGTACTTGATAACGTCAGTCATCTCGCCTCGGCTACTCTAGTTGTCTACACTGTATTACAATATGACGAAATACGATATCAAACACCACTGCCTCTTCTTGTTTTCATGTAAACATATTAATAGCCGCAAAAATGTATTTCAGGGAACGTACATACATTACAGTGAAACAAAATTATATCAAACAGCTTTGCCTCTTTTCTGTTTCATTTAAAATATTAATAGCCACAAAAATGTGATTCATGCAACGCATACATGCATTACAATAAAATGAAATGATATCAAACACCAATGCCTTTTCGTTTTCTTCAAAATATAACACACAACCCTCTTTTCCTTTTCATTTTAAAAATATAAAACATTAATATGTGGTTTAGGTAATATGTGCACATATGCACTGATTATCTTCACTGTATAATAAAATTAAATATGAAAAGCACAACTCTGCCTTTTTTGTTAAATGTCAGTTTTAATGAACAACAGCCATTATAAAAAGTATAAGTATAAAGTATAATAGGGTGCTTTCAAGAGAATTATGTAATAGGAAATAAAGACAAAAGCAAACAATTCATTCAAATGTATGTAATGTTAACAAAGTCAGCGCTGTATTACGATTAATAAATAAATTAATAAATTAATAATTTATGAAACATAACTTTGTGCTCAGCCAAAACGATATGACCTGGAAGAAATAATATATTCATGAGACCAAAGATTGCCTGTTAGATTTACCCAAAACAAATTTTACCTTATGTTTAACCACTACAGAGACATCAGAAGCCGCGGCAAATGGCAGAAGGACTAGCCGCGGTGAGGCTGCTCTCGGCGGATACATGAGCACTGAGCGCCCGGTGATCACGTGGAGCTCACGTCTCCGAAATCGCCAAAGCAAATTTTCAAATAGACGCTGTCTTTATAAATAAACCGCAGATTTGAGTTTTAAACAACTACATTCTCACCTGAAATATTCTTAGAACGGCATTTCATGACACATTAACAGTAATATTTTGAAAATTTTGCGGGTTTTCCTCTCCGCCATTAACGCTCGCTGATTGGTGCGAAATGCATTCTGGGATACCTCGCTGCCTCAAGTTCGCACAAGTCACCTCTTGATGCATCCTTGATTAAAAGGGTGGAGCAAGGACACATCCAGGGATTTGAACTGTACTTGGCTCGATGTGAACTTTGAATTGGAACAGTACTTGCGTGACTACTGATGACATTTCACAAGTCCACAAGAACACAAGTACAGACAAGAATGCATATTGAGAAACGGCTTACCGAATTATTCATATCAAATGATTCATTCAAAACGGCTGATTCAGTAGAAACGATAGAAGTACCATCCGAATGGACCGTTGAATCACTGGCTCACTCGATTCGTTCAAAAACTGATTCATTCACGGAATGAAACAGTGTTGCTATGCACTGTTGTATAAAACTAATAGCACATTTGTGCTTGCAGCCTCGTGCACGTGCTGATATATAGAAAAGTACATTGCTTGTGCAATGAATACAAAAACGTAAAAACTCATACATGGGTATTTTTTGTGTCATTGCTGGAATTATAAGGGCATTCTAACTGTATTCTAACGGGCTTCATCGCACAGTGAATGCTTTTTGGACTCTCAAGACGTGTTTTTTTTTTTCTCTCAAAGTTGGATAATGTCAGCTCTCCTATCGTCTCTCAGTCCCTCACAGTCACACATACATTATGTCAGGAGAATGTCTTTAAATTCTAATCAAGGAAAAATCATAGCTTCTGTTGTCTTCTTTTAAAAGAACTTCAAAAGTTGCGTTTGAACCATTTTGCGCGAAAAATGACAAAATTGCTTCTGCTTGTGCGTAGCTTGTTACAGTACCAAGTTCTGATTGGACAATCGCCGTGATTTAGTTTGTAAATGATCATCAGAAGAGAATTTTAATATTTCATGTGCGTGATAAGTTTTACGTAATACACAAAATTAATAATCCAAAGAGGATGGTAAGGGGGAATGGTGGTTTTACAGAGGGAATGCTTTTTGTCTTTTTCGACCAGGGGGATGCCATCCCTCTGTATCCCCCCTCAATTCGAGCCTTGTGTGTAAGTCAGGTTAAAGAGATGGGTTTTTAATCTAGATTTAAACTGACAGTGTGTGTCTGCCTCCCGAACAGTGTTAGGTAGATTATTCCAGAGTTTGGGCGCTAAATAGGAAAAGGATCTGCCGCCCGCAGATCTGCCGTTCTAGTAAGAAATCTAGCTGCTAGTATTAGGGTTGAGCCTGGTCAGTACCTGGATGGGAGACCACCTGGGAAAACTAGGTTGCTGCTGGAAGAGGTGTTAGTGAGACCAGCAGGGGGTGCTCACCCTGTGGTCTGTGTGGGTCCTAACGCCCCAGTATAGTGATGGGGGACACTATACTGTAAAAAGCACCATCCTTCGGATGAGACATTAAACCGAGGTCCTGACTCACTGTGGTCATTAAAAATCCCATGGCACTTCTCGTAAAAGTGTAGGGGTGTAACCCCGGTGTCCTGACCAAATTCCCTCCACTGGCCCCTGTCTATCATGGCCTCCTAATAATCCCCATCCACTTGATTGGCTCTATGACTCTCTCTCCTCTCCACTTGTAGCTGGTGTGTGGTGAGCGCACTGGCGCTGTTGTACTGTGGCTGCTGTCGCATCATCCAAGTGGATGCACTTGTGGTGGCTGAAGAGAGATCCCCATATGATTGTAAAGCGCTTTGGTTGTACAGCAATACACAATGAAAGCGCTATATAAATGTCTCATTCATTCATAGTAGAGTGGACAGGAACCATTGTTGGACTTGAACTCGGGTTGCCAAAACCACTATCACACTGTGTATCAGCAAACTACCCACAAGGCTATTGCTTCCAGTAATATGTTTTAGGACCAAGTGCTTTCCACGTCCATGAAAAAAGTCCATATTGTTACAGAGAAAATTGTTTCCAAGGCTCATTCTTCATGTGGATTACTCAATTATCTGGATTTTACTATTAATAATTTGACATGATCCTGGATTTTTCTTTTGAAATTCATCCCGGAGTTGCTGTCATTACTCAGTTCAGGTTTGTTTCACCTAAACAAGAGTAGATTGCATCTTTTAAGTAGAGGTGATATAGAAAAGCTTTTCAAGCCACTGCTGTTTACTTACAAGAGCAGCATGTTGAACCAGGGAAAACAACACGTCTTGTATTTTCCCTTAATCACCAGAAAAACTGCCACAAAGATATGGTTCCTATCTTCCTCTAAGCCAGGTCAGAACCACTGATAAACCACAACATTAAAACCAGGCTTGCCTTCACTCCCCATGTGCATCAAGACTTGGGCAACCATGATCCTGATGCCAGTTTACTAGTCAACTAAAAGACAAATGTGATTCACCACACTGTGGATATGTGTCTGTAAAACATAACATGTAGTACAGCTGTACATCATATGTTGACTCTCTAGTGTACTTGTTTATGAGGAGTGGGGAGAAAAGAAAGAAGGTAAAGTGATTCCAGGAAAGATAATGCACTTGTCTGTATATTGTCAGTTTTGTATTCAGACCATTTTCATTTGTAACAACTGCAGATTTTTGAACAATGCCAACATACCACTAAACTAAATCTTTCAATATAGGGCAGTGGGAGATTTTCAAAGTCTGTATTAAAAAAAAACAAAAAAACAACTGCCTCGACTGTTTCCAAACACTCCTTTCATAGTCCATTTACTCTCCCTGAACTTGTTAACACACACATATTATCAAACTCTGAAAGTACTCACCTCATATTCTGAAGTGTAGTTTCAATGGAGGGACTGAAATTTTTCAGATTTCATTAAAAATATTTGAATTTGTGTTTCGAGGTGTGGAATGACACGAGGTTGAGTAATTTTCCCCCTTTAAGGTTAGCCTGAAAAGTTCTTATTAATTCACTACTTCCCATTGCATCTCCTGGACCTGAACCTGACTGTTTATTGTACTTGTTCATAAGGGCTGATAAAATGAAGTCTCTTTACTGCTGTTGTAGAACAGACAGACATTAGAATTCAGCACAACACTCAATCCATTCAAACAATCAGAATCATTATAATTGTGTGCATGTTTGTACTTTGCACTTACGATTTTTCTCAACATGTGGACAGAGGATCGGTCAGTCAATAAATGAGAAAAAGTATCCGGCGTAACTTATTTGAAAAAGTAACATTTTTTTTGTAAATTAAAATGTAATCACGTCACTTGTAACACGTTACCCCCAACACTGTAGGCATAAATATTGTTCTTGCATGATTGGAAATAATATTAGAGGTTTACGTTGTTAGATTTAACACAAATTAATCAATATCTCTAACCCACGCACACATTCTTTAATGGCTTTTTCTGCCATTAAAGCACTTTAAAACACTTCAAGAGTCCACAATAAAAAGTAAAAAAAAAAAAAAAAAAAAACTCCTTACCATGGAAAAGCACACTTACCACAGACAATATGAGTAAAGGCTTATAAACGTAAGATGCCTTTTGTTTGCTTGCTTTGGAAGTAATGACAAACATATTAAAGCGTGTTTGATGAAGCTTTAAAAGGAACTGCACACCTATTGAACTTTAGAAATTATTATAACATATGTACTATATAAACAAAAATATTCAATAAAATGACGGAAGTTAGAAACACAAATCACTATGAAAGCTCTTTTAAAACAGTTCATCCAAAAATGAAAATTACCCCATGATTTATTCACCCGTAACCCATCCTAGGTTTATGACTTTCTTCTTTCAGGCAAATACAATCAGAGTTACTAACAAAAAAAAAAAGAAGCCCTGGCTCTTCTAAGCTTTATAATGGCAGTGAATGGGTGTTGACATTTTGAAGTCTAATAATGGGCATCCATCCATCATAAAAAGTACTGTATATCGTCAGCTCCGGGGGTTTATTAAAGGCCTTCTGAAGCGAATCGACGCATTTGTGTAAGAAAACTGTCCATATTTAACTTTATGGCCCGGTTTCACAGACAGGGCTTAGACTAAGCCAAGATTAGGCCATAGTTCAATTAGGACATTTAAGTAATATTTATTAAAATGCCTTGGGAAAAAAATGACTGGTGTGCATCTTGAGACAAAACAAAGGCACTGATATGTTTTAAGATCAGTCAGTGTAAGTTTATTTCAGTTGAAACAGCTCAGAATTATATTTTAGTCTGGGACTAGTCTGTGAAACCGGGGGTATAATTCATAATCTCTAGCTTCCACTAACTGTCATACACGTGTTCAAGAGAGAGTGGTGTCCAGCAGATGCAGGACGTAGGCGTAGTGTAAGCTCTGGTGAGAAGTGGAGAGCGTTGAAGCGCAGATGAGAGAGCAAAACACCAGTCATGAATTAAAAATACAAAACGAGGATTTCGATTTAAGCCAAAAGGAGACTGGTTTTCCAAAACTTGGTTCTTGTTAGACTAGCAAAAGCACTGATTTTCACTGACCTCAGAAGGCCTTTATTAACCCCCCGGAGCCATGTGAAGCACTTTTTATGATGGATGGATGCACTTTATTGGACTTCAAAATCTCAACACCCATTCACTGCCATTACAAAGCTTGGAAGAGCCAGGACATTTGGTAATGTAATTCTGACTGTATTCATCTGAAAGAAGAAAGTCATATACACCTATGACGGCTTGAGGTTGAGTAAATCATGGGGTCATTTTCATTTTTGGGTGAACTATACCTTTAATGCCAGACATGAGATAAAGGAAGAATACACATTTACAAAACACGAGATAAGTCTCTGTGTAACATGAATAATTAGGAAATTCAATTTGAAATTCAAAATTAACATTACTATTCTAATTTCTTTGCTAAAGAGGTGGTAATAAGTAAAAATTTACAGGTTTAGGTTTTTTCCTTTGATAACAGTGACATATCTCCTTCATGATGCTTAATTATATGTGATCTTGCCTGATTCCACTGAACAAACGTCTTTCCACATTTATTGCATCCAAATGGTTTTTCACCGGTGTGAATTCTTAAATGCTCTGCGAGATGCCAGCTCTTAAGGAACCTTCTGCCACAAAATATACATGGGTAGTTTCGATCACCTTGGTGCAAAAGCATGTGGTTTTTCATGCTCTTTAGACGTCTGAATGGCCTGTCACATATCTTGCAATGGAAAGGAAATTTCCCAGGGCCCTGAGCAGAGAGACTTAATCTAGTAGACTGCCGTGAGTTTGTATTCACATTTACATTGTCCGGCTGCAGAATTATTTCCACATGGGAGAGCCGTGAGTTCACTGGATCTTCGGTCTGATTCTTTGCTCGTCTTTCTGTAGGAATAGAAATGCGCACAAATGTGACCCTGGACCACAAAACCAGTCATAAGGGTCTTTTTTTTAAATTGAGATTTATACATCATCATAAATAAGCTTTCCATTAATGTGTAGTTTGTTAGGACAGGACAATATTTGGCTGAGATACAACTAATTGAAAATCTGGAATTTGAGGGTGCAAAAAAAATAATATATATATATATATATATATATATATATATATATATTGAGAAAATCACATTTAAAGTTGTCCAGATGAAGTTCTTAGCAATGCATATTAATAATCAAAAATTAAGTTTTGATATTTACGGTAGGAAATTTACAAAATATCTTCATGGAACATGATCTTTACTTAATATCCTAATGATTTTTGGCATAAAAGAAAAATCGATAATTTTGACCCATACAATGTATTTTTGGCTATTGCTACAAATATTCCCGTGCTACTTATGACTGCTTTTGTGGTCCAGGGTCACAAATGTGATTACTGATTATAAACACAATGTTGATATGGCAATATAACTGCATTCTCGGGACTAAAGCCCCAAATTAAGACATCATTTGTTTCACTTTATAAATATCTCAGTGACTCAAATATTAAGTTTATTTTTGTTTTACACCCAAAGCAATGACATTGTGAGTGGAGTCATATGGATTACTTACTTTTTGGAGCATGAAAGTTTCAAATGGGTCAATAGCCCAAACACCAGGTCAGGTTTTATGGATAAACAAAGAAATAGTGTGGTAATCACCTGTATGGAGTCTCTCGTGTTCTTTCAAGTGGAATTTTGATTTAAAACGACTCCCACATGAATCACAGCAGAAAGGCGTCATGTTCTGGTGCACCAGCATGTGTCTCTGCAAACTTCCTTTGGTGCTGAAAGACTTGCTACAAATTTTGCATACTGAGGTGTTCTGGTGATTTTTAATTGCCTTTTGTAACACCTCATCACAAGTTTCAATGTAAAGTTGAGGAGAAGGAGGGTCTTGTTCAGGAACTGGAATTTCATCATCACAATCGCTGCCAGATGAGTTTGATTCACCGGTCTGATCATCACACCGTTCTGACTTAACCGTGATGGATGACTGCAGATCTGCATTCTTCAACATCACATTCGGCAGAAGTGAGAGGGACTGATCAGGTTCTTGCCATTTAAAATCTTCAGAAAGGGGCGAAGTACTGGTAGAAGCTTCATGAGTCAAAGGCTCATGGGACACCACAGTGGCAACCTCCATTTTTACTTGTATTTCTGAGAGCTCTGAACCCACTGGACCTTGCAGAACTCCATCTTGCTGAGTATCTGTTTGACATGAAGCACAAAATTAGTCACACACACAATGCTATTCACAATCCATTTTACTTTGATAAAAGCCTGAAATACATTACGCAACTTTTCCAGACATATTTTCCCCCCGATTTGCAATCTGGGGCAGATCTGCAGAAAACTGTAAAGTGTATAATGTGAAAAGACTTGGGTGTTTTAGCTTCATAGCAATGCAATGAATAGTTGATATAAAAAATAATAATTAAAAAAAAAAAAAAAACGGTTAACGAGTAATTTCCAACTGCTGAATTCCGAAAAAAAAAAGATGTTATTTATTGGACCAAAAACTGGTAGCCTAATAACTGTATGTAATAACCTAGAACCCTGTCTAACACTTGATGTCTGCTCTGTCAATTCTTCGTCATCAGTTAGGAACCTAGGTGTGCTATTTGATGAAGCCATGTTTCTAGCTAGGTGTGGTGCTAGAGATGGGCTAAGAGGGCTGAAGCCCCAAATGTTTTTATAAATAAAATAACTTTGTATGCATCATCACTAGTGTATAGAAGCCTTCATGTTTAATTAGGCTATACATGGCTTTAAAAAAATTACAATAAAAATGAAGCCACTTAGCCAATGTAAATAAAAAAAAAATACAGGTGTATCTCAATAAATTAAAATGTCGTGAAAAAGTTCATTTTTTCTTGTAAGTTATTTCAAAAAGTGAAACTTTCATATATTTTAGATTCATTGCATGTAAAACATTTCAAAAGTTTTTTTTTGTTTTAATTTTGATGATTAGAGCTTATAGCTCATGAAAGTCAAAAATCAGTATTTCAAAATATTAGAATATTTATATTTGAGTTTCAATTAATGACCATCCCTACAGTATAAATTCCGGGTATCTCTTGTTCTTTGAAACCACAATAATGGAGAAGACTGCTGACTTGGCAATGATCCAGAAGACGATCACTGACGCCCTCCACAAAGAGGGTAAGTCACAGAGGGTCATTACTGAAAGGTGTGGCTATTTACAGAGTGCTGTATTTATTTATTTATTAGTTTATTTAACAGGGACAATGCAGTATAACATTGCTACAATTTCATGCAGCCGATGCTCTACATATAGGCTTCTAGCCAAAGGCTAATTTGCAGCCCCAGTCCCTGGTTGGGCTAAACAAAAAAAAACAAAACAAAACAAAAAAAAAAATAACACAAGTGAAATAAAATGAAATAAAATAAACAATTAAGACTATATACCACCATCAATGTTCACATATCTGCTTTTGTTTGAACCACTTTTTCAGTTTTGTTTGAAAAATATTCAACTGTGTTTGCATTTTCAATTCAGCTGACAAGCTGTTCCATAACAACGTACCTTGAACTGAAAATGTAGATTGTGCAAATTTAGTTTTTCTCTGTGGTATTATACAGTTCTGTGTAGTTGCACCTCTTGTCGCGATCCCCTTACTACTCTGTTTTGATATTAATTTACATATAACTTTTGGCGCAAGATTATTTAAACATTTAAAAAACATTTTAATAAGAGATGAATTTATAAAATTTTCAAAACTAAGCAAACTATATTTTTGTAAAATGCTACAGTGATGCCATCTGGTTGGTTTCTTATCCAAAACTTTTAGTGTTTGTTTATATAGGGATCTGACAGGTTTAATAGTCAGTTGAGAAACCTGACTCCAGACAGTCACACAGTAAGATAAATGTGAAAAAATCATTGCATGCATGTATAACTTGGCTGCTTTCAAGGATATATATGGTCTAATCATGTAAAAACAATTCAATATCAACAATATCAAAGCATATTAAATGCAAAGTTGACTGGAAGGGAGAATTTGGGTAGGAAAAGGTGCACAAGCAACAGGGATGACTGCAAGCTTGAGAATACTGTCAAGCAAAGCTGATTCAAACACTTGTGAGAGCTTCACAAGGAGTGGACTGAAGCTGGAGTCAGTGCATCAAGAGTCGCCACGCTCAGACGTCTTCAGGAAAAGGGCTACCAAGCCACTTCTGAACCAGAGACAACGTCAGAAGCGTCTTACCTGGGCTGTGGAGAAAAGAACTGGACTGTTGCTCAGTGGTCCAAAGTCCTCTTTTCAGATGAAAGTAAATTTTGCATTTCATTTGGAAATCAAGGTCCCAGAGTCTGGAGGAAGAGTGGAGAGGCACAGAATCCATGTTGCTTGAAGTCCAGTGTGAAGTTTCCACAGTCAGTGATGATTTGGGCTGCCATGTCATCTGCTGGTGTTGGTCCACTGTGTTTTCTGAAGTCCACAGTCAACGCAGCCATCTACCAGGAAATTTTAGAGCACTTCATGCTTCCTTCTGCTGACCAGCTTTTTAAAGATGCTGATTTCATTTTCCAGCAGGACTTGGCACCTGCCCACACTGCCAAAGGTACCAAAAGCTGGTTCAATGACCATGGTGTTACTGTGCTTGATTGGCCAGCAAACTCGCCTGACCCGAACCCCATAGAGAATCTATGGGGTACTGTCAAGAGGAAGATGAGCGTCACCAGACCCAACAATGCAGATGACCCGAAGGCCTCTATCAAAGAAACCTGGGCTTCCATACCACCTCAGCAGTGCCACAAACTGACCACCTCCATGCCACGCCGAATTGAGGCTGTAATTAAAGCAAAAGGAGCCCCTACCAAGTATTGAGTACATATACAGTAAATGAACATACTTTCCAGAAGGCTAACAATTCACTAAAAATGTTTTTTTTTAATTATTATTATTGGTCTTATGAAGTATTCTAATTTGTTGAGATTGGTGGGAAATTGGTGTTTTTGTTTTTGTTAAATGTGAGCCTAAATCATCACAATTATAAGAACCAAAGACATAAACTACTTCAGTCTGTGTGTACTGAATTTATTTAATACACGAGTTTCACAATTTGAGTTGAATTACTGAAATAAATGAACTTTTCCACGACATTCTAATTTATTGAGATGCACCTGTATATATATATATATATATATATATATATATATATATATATATATATATAAATATAAATATATACTGTGTCCCATGTTTTCTGACAGATAAATGGATGTCTCTGGGCTAAGCCCTGGATATCTACTCACCCTAGAGCACTTGGGTAAAGTTGGCTTTATATTCGCACAGTCACAACATTCACACATTTCCGCGTTCAATAACTTTCTGATTACATGTGCAATTAAGTTATTTTTTGCAAATTCTAATCAGCGATATCATTGTCAACCTACTACATTTTTTTTCACAATCGATCAAATTGGGCAAGTATTGTTGTCATATTTACTTGCGAATGTCCGCTGAATGTCCAATGTAGTGTGGTTAACAAAGTAATTGAATGCAGAAGTCCGAATGTGCCAATATAAAACCAACTTTACCCAAGTCCCTAGAGCCACCCCTCTTTCTAGCATTTGTAAAACCATTCATGACCTCAAGGTTATTATTGTAATGTTTTATTGGGTGGTTGCTCTGCTCGTTTATTAAACAAACTCCAGCTGATGTAGTGTGTGATCCTCTGTCATTTTGAGTGTAAATCTAAATTATTAACAAAATCAAAACATTTCTGAAAAACCTGTTGTACACAATCTTCTACATGTCCACTGTCACCTGATTGGTAGTTCATACTTTTTTAGCAGGTAATATGACCTTTTAATATGATTAAAAAAAATGTTCACCTTCAGGTATACGTCTAATATTATAATAAATTAAGCATTAAGAATATATTTTATATTGTTACTAATATTTCAAGGTGAACATTTACTAGACTGCAGTAAGTTAGGTTTACCTGATAAACCATTTAATTATTTATTTTTTCCATGTTAAAATATTTGATCCAACAGATATTTGAGAAATGTGTATCATTATTCCATTGCATTACATTCTGGCCAGCAAAATTAAATCTACTATATTTATTTATTTTAAACTAAATCTACTTTTTATTTTGGTCATAAAACTAACCATTTAAATAATTTAGGCTTCTAAGAGATATTGAAAGATATAAAGTAATGAACTGAATTTTTTGCAAGTAGCCTGTTAAACTGTTAAAATGTAAAATTTAAAATCTCATTGATCAGAACTTTATCTTTTTGGCCATATAAAAAACAACATCTGCAACAAAATGCATAGTTTGTTAGGGGCGCTGAATAAAACTGAGATGAGCTCCATATATATATATATATATATATATATATATATATTTTAACTGTTATTATTATTTCACATGTCAGGGGGTTCAATCATAAAATAAATACATAAATAATAATAATTATCATTTAAACGATTTATATAATTACTGGCAGTCATTATAATAATAACAACTAGGAAACAACACACTTAGGTTTAGGGTTGATAAATATACAGCTTATGCTGACAGACCGTTTACCATATGCATATAACATGATGGCTACGTGGTACAAAGTATTTCAAATAATTACATATTACTACCATTGTTCACGTCTAAAAAACAGCGCGATATTTACACGGACCATGAAAATGAAGAGTTTATAGTGGATGTTTGACTGACCATGGTGTGTTTCAGTCAGCGCGCTCCTCAGACAGCAGTTCTCCTGCCTCAGGCGCTCGATCTCCTGCTCATACTCAGTGATATTGTCTTTGAGAGCGTTAAATATTTCTTCAGCTACTGCTGTCATGCGCTTCATTAAAAACGAATGAATAGACACAAGTCCCATCTTGATCTTTTTTCGTTACAAACTCCTTCCTCCGTCTATTTTCTGCTTCTTCTTCCTCTGATGTTTTACTGTGGCTGGGAAACCAGGTACAACGCTGCATTACCGCCGCCAACTGGACAGAGATGTGAAGCGTTGACAGAGAAGAGAAGAAAGCACTTACCCGATTTGAAAAATTCATAAATCCTTCCATTTAAACCGCTTGTTTTAAGATTAATATGTATATTTTTGCTTGTCCCAGGGAACAAATGAGATAGCCTATTGTAATGTAAGGAAAATATCCCATTTATGTAAACTTTTCTCTTTCTTCTTCATGCCTTGCAATGCTCAACTCTTCTTGACCAGAAATCCTGTTTCATGTTTCTATATGTTCCCTTTGTATTTAATCTGATTTAAACTTGAGGAAATGGGTGATTATGGTAGCCTACAGTAGCTATAAAATTGTCTCACCCTATAGTTTCCTATAGGCCTACTAGGCTATATGCTGCCTTTCTTTTCTATTCTGATTATTCTATTTTTATTTTTCTGTTATTTCTCATCATTACTTGAATGTCTACATCCGAGTGATCAGCTGCTTGTTTTGCCAATCCGTCAACCATTTAATTGCCATTCCGGATACCCCTGAAAAAAATGACTTTTGAAGTTTAAAAGGATCTCATATATTAAATCTTTACTTGATTTAGATTGTCCACTTAAATTGCTTGATAAAGCTGAAAATGAATCAGAGCATAGGACACCATTCATAGGTTTTCCATCCTCAGTCAAAGGAAGAGCTAATATACAATTAGCCTAATAAACATGTTAAGAACAGAATCCTTAGATTCATCAATATGTGCAGGTCTAACACATATTCTTGTTACACAAATTACTGAATAAACTCTTTTTGGACCGATATCTTGTGTTTTATTTATTTATTCATTCATTCATTAAGTCTGAGATGATCAACTCTAGAAATATTTACTAAGGGCGCACACTTGGCAGTGCAACAGTCACTCAATATTTCTTTAATGCTCACTATTTGAGCATTTTTATTTGCTGTCCATCCAAAGCCCGTGTCCATCGACACGATGTTCTCTATCTATCCTCAATACAAAAGAAGTCAATGGTAACTAAAACTGTTTTGTTACCAACATTCTTCAATATAAGGTCCGTGGGCGGGTCGTCTGGAGACTCCGTACAGCAGAAACGTACCAACGGCTCTGGCTTGCGTTTCCCAAAATCATCGTAAACAAACAAAAAAAAAACTATAGTTGTTAGTTCCATTGAACTCTATTGGTAACGACGGGACTTGCAGCCATAGTGCTTTTGGGTCATTCTACAGAAACATCCACTTTTGGTATGGCAAGATGTCTTAAAATGTATTTCTTTTTCTAACATTTAAACTTAGCCCACATTATTAGATTACCTTTTGACTTTATGAATACATATAAATGACTTAATGGCTTAATTTTTTGTTTGTTTTTTTTTAGCTTTTTTGTGCAATTATTTCAAGACCACATGTACTATTTTTTGTCACTGGTGTTACCTTCTTTAGCAATATTAAACGTTTTTATGAAAATTAGTTTTTATGAAAAACGTTTATCTCAGACGTTTATCTTTAGCACCCTTGATTGGATGCTAAAGCCCCCCTAAAAATGGCCTAGCGACGCCCATGCCTAACAATAAATAGGTCATACCAGTGACGTCAACTAAAAGCTTCATA
>JAFVLL020010591.1:0-10068 GCA_021397915.2 Tor tambroides
CCATACATTCTGAATTTATTGCAGTTGATGGTAATTTGTGACAGTTTTATTTGTCCTCCCACAGAAGATCATAAAACAAATCCTAAGACCTCTCAGACAGAAGGAGAAAGTGATGAGGAATTCCAGACACCATTAGCAACACCTCCTGGGACTCCACCTCCAGAGAAAGAGGTGGATGTCAAAGGTCAAGAGAGGCCCTGTGATATTACCAGCCTTAAGTCAACAGAAGGTGCCCAAATTGTCAGCAAAAACCTATATGAGAAGTACTCCTTATCCTTCAATGACCTCCAGATCATGGTTGGTCACTATAAAGACAACTGGAAGCATCTACAGGACAGTGAAGTGGGCCCCACTCATGTGGTGGAGAAATTTAATGTCTTACTACAGCTAGAGCAAAGACTGCGATACACATCAGACCCTCAGTTTCCAGGGGCTGTTCTCTCAGGAACACTACCAGACCTTAAAGTGCACATCAACCTGGAGAAGATGACTGCCCTGAGAAGCTGTCTGGCTAGACTTGGTAATTCAGGGGCAGAAGGAGGTGACAAACAGGGGGAGAACCTCAAATCCCCTGACCCTCTTATACTTCGTCATGAGAAGATCTTTCAGAGGGAAGATA
The DNA here is from genome assembly GCA_021397915.2 of Tor tambroides. NCBI lineage: Eukaryota > Metazoa > Chordata > Actinopteri > Cypriniformes > Cyprinidae > Tor > Tor tambroides. The sequence goes on from JAFVLL020010591.1 coordinate 620, forward strand.
GTGATTGGAAGCTCCAGAGTTATGATAAAAATCTTACCAAGAGTGTGATGACACTTGAGCAACATACTCGAGAGATGCTTGTGGAATCTAGACTTCTCCTTGTAGAGTTTAACATTAATTACATGCAACTTGGCATTGAAAGTGGAGGCCGGTATATTTCTGTTCTGAAAGTATTTGGAACAAATGCACATTTTGTAAAGCGACCTTATGATGCTATGGTTTCCCTCACAGTCCACGGGCTCTACCTTGTGGACACATTGCAGACGTATGGCTCTGACTTTGATCTTCTTGTTGCATCTCATAAACACCTAAGTTTTGATGTGCCTACTGGAAGTCTGAGAGAGAGCCAGCCCACTTCACCTGTCTCACCAGACGGTAAATCTCCAGAACTGCCAGGTCTACACAGGGACTTCTCAGATCTTGATTTTGACAAAGCATCTCCACGGGGCTTTCCCCTGAGAGACCAGGAGGTACTCATTAAGTTGGAATACCAGTTTGTCAGCTCAGACTGCCCATCTATGAACTTGGACAGCTCTCTTCAGGTCACCTCCATGCAGGTCAACAACCTGGATATCATCCTTAACCCTGAAACCATGGTAGAGCTTTTAAATTTCCTTCATCAGTCTTTCCCCAAAGATGAAAACTCTCCAACACAACAGCTAGCTCCACTGCCTAATGGAGAAGAGAACGAGGAGACCTATCAGTCCACTTATGTCCAGAATAAAGAGTTAACTGTTGAAATTCACAGGTTAAACTTGCTGCTTTTGCGAACTGTTACCACCGGAACTGTTTTGGGAGGTGAGAAGAAAGGCATGAAAATTGCTACGGCCAGTATAAATGGCACAAAAGTCAATGTTTCAATGGGAAGTCGATTGGATGTCAATGGTTCTCTAGGATGCATTCAGCTAGTAGACTTGACTCAGGAAGGTGGCAGAAGTCAGTTTGTGGTCAGTATTGGAAGTGTAGAAGACAGCTCCTCCACAGATGGTGTGGCATTCTTTTCCATTGCTGGCATGGCTCCCTCTGAAGCTTTGAGTTTCCGTTTTATGGAAAAATCTCAGGGAGAATGCTCCCTCCAACTTCAGATGGCATCTTTACACTATAACCACTCAGCAAAGTTCCTGAAAGAGCTCAGTTTATCAGCAAATGAAGTAGAAGACAACTTCCGGTCTATGCTGAAGACTGCAGCTACAAAGGTCTCTACTGTATTGGCAACAAAAACAGCAGAGTACAGTGGTATGGTGTCTCTCTTTGAGAACCCATACAGAAGATCTAGGAGGCAGAGTCAATGTAACTGGACACTTGACCCTTTTGAGGAAGATGATTTCTGTGTCCCTGAAAAGGAACCAGCCTTGGATTCTTTTCTGGTCAAGCTGACTCTAGATGTCAGTATAGAATCCCCAGTTGTGTCCATTCCTAGAAAACCTGGTCACCCTGAGTTGCTTGTTGGACATTTAGGGAGCATACGAATTCAAAACTTTATTACAGGGCATGACTCAGAAGGGGAGAAACTGCAGGTTGAAGTGAAAGATATAAGACTCTATTCAGTCAACACAAGCAACTTAGTTTTAAGAAAAGGAGCACAACTTAGCAGCACCACGTCTGGATCCTCACCTTCTCATGGCGGCAGCATTAATCTGGATGAGCCACAATTTACACGAAATGACTTCTTTGAGTACTTAAGCCGAGGAAAAGGTAAGTTGGCAATAAAATTTGTGGAATTCATGAAGCTATTTCCTCTCCTGTACATTTAAGTCCTTTAAAGCACTTTTGAACATCAACATCTCTACGTCGTCTTCTTTCAGCATTTCATATTCTAAAAGATGCCACCATCCAGCTCACTGTTGAGAAAGTCCCTGTTGATGAAAACTTACACTTTACCTTCTCATGTGAAGAACCTTACCAGAGCACTGGGCTAATGAAAGTGGAAGGCAGATTTGTTGATGCCGTCCAGGTAAAGCACTACAAATATGAATAACATTTGTCTCTTTATCATGTAAATTCATGTAAATTCCATATTTGTTAATTGTCATATTTTCTGTCAGGTGTGTCTGTGCAAGTCTGTGTATGAGCAGGTCCTTCAGACTCTCGATAATCTCTCCTTCATCGAAGATCAAAGAGTAACTCCAAGTCATCCTCCCACACCACCACCTCCCACGCCTTCCTCCACTAAACCACATCGCTTCCCTGATCTGCAAGGTGGACTCTTTGCTCGTGACCCTCCTCACATTGGCCTTTCTTACTCCTCATTGTCGTCATCCCTTTCAGCAACACTTCCGCTGCAAAACGAGAGCCCCCCTCTCCAGCCTCCCTCTTTTACCCAAGTGAGGGCCATCTTTCGGGTTTCTGAGCTGCAAGTGCAGTTGAGTGGAGACCTTAGCCAGGGAAGTCAAGGGTTGGTCAGTCTGCGCTTCCAAGACCTGGAGGGAGACTTCACCAAAGATCATCCCCATTCAGTCTCCATCCAACTAGCCCTTCACTCCTTGTTAATGGAAGACCTACTAGAGCAAAACCCTGAATCAAAGTACAAACACCTCATGGTGTCCAGAGGTGCTCCAAAGCCCTCCACCTTCAGTCCAAAGGAATACCTGTCACAATCTTGCCCAACAACGTCCAATGTTCTGTACGCAGAAATGCCCCGTTCTCTTCCAGCACAATTTGAAGAGGCACAGAATGTTTTCCAATTCTATCAGAGGCACCCCAGTACACCATCTGCATCCAGTCGGAAGAGCAAGAAGGATGCAGAGTGCCCCAGTACTCCTCCTCCATCCCCATCCCGCCATACTCCGTCTCCACACCCGCGGCCAGACTTTGATGATTCTTTGGTACATATCAATGTGCTAATGGTTGATAGGCGGCACCCAGAGTTTAAGACACGATATGGCAGCATCGGCCGGAGTATTGATGTGGACTTCAACTGCCTTGATATTCTCATCACACTGCAAACCTGGGTCATGATTCTAGACTTCTTTGGCATCGGCTCTACTGCTAATAACCATGCTGTGAAAGTGCCTACCACCACATCTCAGTCTATACTTGAACTCTCACTGGAAAATAGTACCCTCAATGATCTGGGAGATTTGTATACAGAGATTGAGGAAAGGGTCAATACAAAGCTAGATTTAAAGGTATAGTAGAAATAATGCAAGAAATTATAATAATTATATCAGTTAATACATGTTTTAAAAAAATAATATATAATAAATATGGACATTATAAACTGTAAAGAAAATGACTTGTGTACTTCCTCCACAGGTTCACTCTTTATCACTGGTACTGAGGAAGAAGTCCAACGAGCTTGCTAAAGCTAGTGTCTCTAAACTGTTTACGCATATGGAAATGATTGGTGTGTATAATTATAGTAAAATTGGTTAAAATAACAAAAAAGGCTTTTTCAGAAAATTGTTATTTGCTAAATTTATGTGCGTCACACTTTTAGATGGAGATCTGGCATTGCAAGGAAGTCTGGGAAGTTTGTCTTTGAGTGATTTGACACCTCATGGGGATCTATACAGAGAGCGATTCACAACACATGGTGGAGAGGCCCTTGTCTATGACATACAGAAGTATTTTCTTCATTTTTTTCTATCATTTTATTCATGCATTACATATAGGTCCACATTTTCATTTTTTGTGTTTCCATGATTTGGTTTTGACATTGCTTGTATCTCCAGGTATGGTGAACCTGACCCCTGTTTGCAGCGGGAATATGACATGAAGGTGTCTCTTCAGATGGCCTCAGTACAGTATGTCCATACCCAGCGTTTCCAGGCTGAGGTGGTGGCCTTCATCCAGCATTTCACACAGCTACAGGACGTCCTGGGCAGGCAGAGGGCAGCCGTTGAGGGTCAGGCTGTAAGGGCCCATTTTAATTCTGTTTGTTCAGTGATAACCTTTGGACAGAATTGAAAATGTTGAGAGAACAAAAGTTGAAATGTTGAGAGAAAATCCTTAAATTTTATTTGGCCCATCCTTGTGTCTGCTTTGTACAACCTAGTGTAAATGATGCATGTATCCCAAGGGAAAACAGACCAGCCATTGCTCCTCAGATAACCATTTGGGTGATCAGCTGGCTGTGCTGAGTCCTTCCCTGCAGAGACAAAATAGAGTTATACAAGTTGTTGTCAACACCCATTTCCTTCAAACTGGAGACACTGGTGATGAGGCTGGACATTGAGCTGTCTGTCCTGGCTCTAATCCCCTCCACAGGCTAGAGATCAGCAGTTACCCATTAGGACATTCTCATGTCTTGCTTTCAGTCCTTTGTGCACTTTGCATTAGCAAAATGTTGTTGATGTGAGCATGCTAACTGAAAACAAGTTTCATTTGATCCATTTACCTTTGATAATATATTGTTATGTGTAATTTAAAAGACATTAACATATTTTCAGCTGATATTTATTATGTAAAATCAAAGACTTTGTACTGAGTTTATCTAAACATGATGAACAGAAAATATAAAACACTATGTCATGTTGGATACCTAATCACTCTAAATTAGCTTAACATTTAAAAATAGATGACTTTATTCTGACATGTAGTAAGATGCCATTTAATTCTAGGCCATCATGACATTGCAGTGATCTTTAAAGGGGATTGTTTTAATTCACTTTCTGCCCTACAGGTGCGTGAGCGCCCACAGCGAGCTGCTCGTGTGCTGCTGGACATTGAGGCAGGTGCTCCTGTTCTCTTGATCCCAGAGAGCTCCCGCTCTAAACGCCTCATAGTGGCCAACCTGGGCCAACTCCGAGTGCGTAACCGCTTCCTGCCTGCTGGCACTCGTGGCACCTTCCCTCTCAGAGATAAGGTAGAGAAACTTACAATGGCACATACCTTTTTCCCTTCTCTGGTGAGTCCTGCCATCACCATATACACACTACACCAGTGGGATGCATTTAAGGAGCATTTTACTGTTAGTTTGCTGCAATCTGAGAATGATTTCATAATGTGAAAAGACTTGGGGGGGAAAAAAGCATTGAGGGTTGATAACTTAAATTGAATTTCTCAAACAAGCATTGAGGAAAGTGCTTCATGGATGTAGTCCCATTCTTTACTCTGCATGGTAAAGGTCACATTTTTTCAGTAGAAAAATTATATTAGTATGGAGTCACCTTTTAATTTAATTCTTGTGTGGTTGTCTACAGTTTGTGTGAATATGAGACCCAAATTGACAATAACAATTTATTAACATTAACATTCATCTTATGTCTGTTTGAAGAATTTGATTTTGCATGCTAATTCATACAAGGATCCCTCACATTATAAGGTATCAGGGAATGGTAATCTGATGTGTGTTTCTTATTTGGTAATATGATGGTGCCCCTTCTCTCTTTGCTTTTTTCATGACTTATGAGTTTCACATTGAGTAAATTCCATTTGAATTTCCAATTCTATGAAATTTAATGTATTTGTCACCCAAAAATGACACACATGTCATTATTTACTTGTTCTTATGACATTCTAAACAGTTTTTTTTTTTTTTTTTTCATTTGAATGGGAAAGATATATGTAAACATTATTTAAAACTTCTTTTGGAATGACAAAGTAAATAATGTGTTTTCATTTCTGGGTGAACTAGACCTTTATTTTATATTAAAACTGAGCCATGCATGTCTTTGAAGATTAGCAAAGTATTTGTGAATTTAAAGTAATTATCCAACATGAATGAAATATGGTGGAATTGAAGCCAACACTGTTTTCTGTTTCAGTCTTTTGGCTGCAGTGCACACTGAACTAAGCTCACACTTTTGTTAGCATCTTTTAAATCTCAGTATTTTAAAGGGGACCTATTATGCTCCTTTTTACAAGATGTAAAATAAGTCTCTGATGTCCCCAGAGTGTGTATGTGAAGTTTTAGCTCAAAATACCCGACAGATAATTTTGTATAGCTTGCTAAAATTGCCATTTTTAGGGTGTGAGCCAAAACGCTCTGATTTTGAGCGTGTTGCTTTAAATGCGAGTGAGCTGTTGCTCCCGGAGAAGAGGGCGGAGCTTCAAGAGCTCACGCTCCGGCATTAGCAGTGCTAGCCTTGGCAAATAAACATTCCACGATTAGTACAAGCCTGTTATCTTTACAGAAAACATACTCCGTTTCAAAGTCAGTCATCTGATTGTACTGTGCATAATAAATTTGCGTTTATGAATTGCACAGACAGGGAGCACAGCGCGATAAAAATAACAACATAGCTGGTCTCATGGTGCATGGCATGCTATCACAAACTTTATAAGACCCACTCCTGATTATGAGCTCAACAAACTCAAGCGATCGACTCACATTACTTGCATCTGCAACTTTTAACTACCACATTCCTATTCACGATCATTCATGAAGACAGCACCAGTGAAAACACACAGAGACAATGGTAGCTTTAGCATCATTAGCCTTACAGAGTGCCAAGAAGCTCTTTCAAAAAGGCAATTTAGAAAACAAACGCGTGAAACTTACTTTGTCTGGAGCTGACGTTCGCGCACGAAGCGTTGGTATTGATCCCTACACATATTGGGGACTTTACCGATTTTTTTCAAGGACATTTCCTTAGACAATGAAGCTTAACCACAGTGTCCTCAGCGGGCTCAGAACAAGGGAGTCTATGGCGACTCCTATGTTCGTTAGTGCATCCCAAAACACAACACCTGAAAAGCCTCTTTGGAGCTGACATTGTATATCTTAGCAGCTACAGTGATCAGTAACCTTAATGGCGGAGGCGGACGAGCTTCTCACTCAGGGCTGTCTCTGCTTATAGGGCAGCGTCACTAATGGGTTCCCCTCAGTGACGTGCAGAGAGGGAGAATCTGAAACAGCTCGTCCTGAGAGATTGTTTATGATTTTATTAGATTATAAATAAATGAGTGTGTGGATTTTTACCATTATAGGCTTGATGTTTTCACACACTGCAGCCACACAACTGTGTTCAAACACCTTATAAAAGTGATTTTTGCATAATAGGTCCCCTTTAAGATCATACAATCTTATTTCCAATTAAATTTCTATACTGCCTCTGTCTTTGGTTGTTTATTAACATACTAACGATTCCTGAAGGATCGAGTGAAAGATGCCCAGTCTGCCTCAGATGCTGGGAAGACTAGTGATAAAAAGTCTTCAAGTTCCAACACAACTTCTGGATTTACACTGGGCAGACCCCAGCCCGGCCTCGAATGCATCCCAGAAGCAGATGTGCCATCAAGTCCAGGTCAGCACCCAGAATCTGAGATAAATTTTATTGTGGGAAACAAATAGGGTGCAACTGATCTCAAAGCAGATTAACACCACCAAATTTAACCTCAATGCTAAAAGCATTGAGCAAGACTCATTCTTTGGCTCCTTCTGTATGTTTATATTTGCCCAAACTCTTGTGGTAACTGACATGTTCTTGTGTTACAGAAGACCATGTGTGTCTGCTGGACTGTATAGCTCTGGATCTTCAGGAGATGGACATATTTGCAGCAGAGCGGTTGCCCTGTGAGCCATGGGACAGTGTTGGAAAGCATCTGGAAACAGACTTGGTCTTCCCATCTTATGCAGTGCGTAGGAGTGGAGAGAGGCTGCTAAAGGAGCACTGCCATCTAAAGCTAAAAGTAGAGCGCAACCTTGACAAGTCAGTCACTTGTCCTTATGTATCTATCTATCTGTTCAAACATACTCCCAGTTTAGGTTTTATTTGTCTTTGTTTTGAACGTGTTTCATTTCCGCCTTGTCTTAGGGAATTAAGTCATGCTGTCCCAGACATGTCCATCCACGGCAGCTTGTCTTCTGTACATTGCTCCCTAGACCTGGAGAGGTATCAGCTGATCCGCGGACTCTTGGAGCACAATCTGGGAGAGCCTGTGGAGGAGTTCCTCAGACCTTACAATCTCCAAGACCCCAGCACCTATGTAAGCTTATTACAGTAGCTTTGCTGATACTCTTTTTGAAATGGGAACCCTTGTGTGGTTCACAATTACAACAGGCATTTTTTTATCATGCGATTTTTAGCTTGACAAAATTGCCACTATTTAAAAAATGACCCTTCATTTAAAAAATATGGCTGACCACTGATATTAATTATGGAAAATTTGTTTAGAAAAAAGTAATTTGCAGGCTTTGAAAACCTGTAAAAATGTATTAATGGATGTGTCATAGTAATTATAACAGTCATTTGTTTATCGTAATTTTTAACTTCAGCACAACAGTTAATAAAAATGCTAAATTTCCACTATCAATAAGGGTTTCAACACAGTAGAACTGTGATTAACAAGAAAAATTAAAAATGGCCTTTGATGTAAAAAATATTGCTGAATGGCTAATTTGTTTATAAATCAAATTTGGTCATTTCTTCATTCTTCCCCCATCGCTTCCTCTCTCCTCATAAACATTCCTATCTGTGCAAAAGTTTAAAGTTTATTTATTTTTAAAGAAGATTTGCAGGCTTTCTAGGCCATTCACAATGTATTAATACAAGTGTCATCTTGCAGACCGTGTTAAGTGGTGATGTGTACACATCCCTCTCTCTTCTGGTGGACATGAAGGACGTCAGTCTGGAGTTACTGGACAACCCTAAATCCTCAGGTCATAACCGCTCTTTGGCCAGGTACTTCTTCAAAATGTTTTATTTCTTTGCACTTTTGCTATAGACCATAGGGATAACTGATGTACTTACTCTTTCACTCCTAAAAGGTTTGACTTTATGAAATCGAAGCTCCTGTTCGAGAGTTTCTCTAATAGCTCCAAGTCTGTGAATCTGGTGTCTCATTCACTCCTGGCACATGACACGCGATTCACTGGGAGCAGTGGACCCACAGAAGGGAAACACAATGTGTTTGATTGCATTCTGCAGCCATCCAGGACTGGGGCCAACCGAGCCTCACTGCAGCTGGAGCTACATTACAGGTCTGGGGCCGTTACTGAAAGTACATTTAAATGCATCTAAAGAGTAAATGCTTGTTCTACTGCATATTCTCTCTGTCTCACAGATCTACACGGGACTCCTCATGCTTCACTGTGGTTTTAAACAATCTGCGAGTTTTCCTCATTTTTGATTGGCTACAGCTGGTGAGGGACTTTCTGCACGTGCCTGCAGAAAAAGGAACAGCGCCTACCCACCAGCGCTGGCCGAGTGGCAGCAGTGACCAAGGTGACACAGGGGCCGTCATGCCCAAAACAGTCAAGAGCGGTGTGGTCACTAAACGATCCACTGTGCCAGTCACTCAAGATAAATACCTGGAGGTCAAAATCAATGTGACAGGTAACATCTTAACAATATTGTGTTACTTTCTAACACTTAAGATGTCCCAGCATTTTTGGGTACATAAATAACATAATTGTGACGTATTAATTTCATTGATTTAGATCAAGGCTTTTCAGTCTTTTTGACTGCAATAATAATTTGAAGCCCCCAAATTTGCTTGTGAGTGACTTTCCTAAAATATAAAAGCAGCTATATATATATGTATATATATATGTATGTATGTGT
>JAFVLL020010592.1:0-21120 GCA_021397915.2 Tor tambroides
GCGTCCGTGCGCGACAAATTAAATTAATGGAACAAATTTCCCCCGTAATTAAGATAAAAATTCGTGTCAGCTATAACCTTGCCTAGCGCTAATTATGTACAAATGATTTATCATCTGTTTCGGTCGGAATATTAATCTTCAGCTCGTTGCAAAGCACGGCTTGTGTTAAGAGATGAGGCTTGATTAACACTGACAGGTCTAGTAACTGCTCTCTCCCTCGCCTCAATTAACAGATAGTGGATACGCAGGCAAGCAGAACCCTATTCTGAATCTGCAGTTACTAAAATACCCGAGCTTTCAAACACAGCTGCAATACAAAATCCTTATTATGGACCTTATTCAGGCTAGACGCCATATTTAATTTTTCGCAAATGAAAACGAGGCGATGAGGGAAAAGCCCGTTCAATACTTTTGTGTAGGGTATCTGTCATTCAGTTAACATTCAGAAAAATTGAAAATACATCTTTTTATATAAAAAGAATCTGGTGACAAGATACTCTGGAAAACGTTTTGTGAAAATTACGGCGCAACATAGCCTATTGAACGGACTGCACATCTGTCTCATTTTTATTCTTGAAAAATTAAATATGGCGTCTACCCTGCCTGATTAGGGTACATTGTCAACATGAAGACTTTTAAACATATTAGTTGAACCACTCGCTTCTTACTCAGACATTTATATGGATATTGTGTTCTCTAAACGATTTAAACCATACTTAGTGGATGATATAGCCCATCTCTTCTCCATTGTTTACCCATTAACCCCGATATATTAATATCAGTCACATCAGTGCACGTTGTTCTTACTGTGGTTGTGATGTTTTTTCTGAAGGCAATTTGCGAGGTTAAGAAATACATCATGATACCACCTCTGTCATCACACTGCTGCTGATACAGAGTGACAGGACACTAAGCTGCTTTATGTATGGGCTCGCAAACTGTATCGTCCATCATGTGAAATGAGCAGAAAGCACTGCATGGAACAACAAAGCCAGGACATAGTCGACATTAGCTCATTTGTTTATCCACTGGGCCGCAGACAGTACATGTAAACCCAGTAATCTTGAGCACACCTAAAATGTGTTGCATCAACACTTTGACATTTTATTATTTATGGCAACATTGGTCCATTATGGCCAACATGACTTAAATTTCCACTAAATTATTGGAAATATGGACTTATGGTTATGATTACTTAAAGGCAGTTGCATATACAGTTGTTTTTTTATTGTTCATAATATGTGTGTTAAGGTTTAGGTTTAGTTTCCATACAGCAGCCCATAAGAGAGGTTGATAAGGTGATCAAGCAGGACCAAGGTCTTATAATGGTGGATCAGTCTGAGGTAGATGCTGAGAGGGAGATTTATTCAGGGGCACTGACATTCTGTCTATATAGTGCTGATAACAGTGAAGACCCTGGAAACTGCACACAGCAGCAGATGATGAATGGAGCGTCTGACCGTAATCACTTATCGTTTCAGCCTCTTCTTCTCCTCCTCCTCCTCTTCTATGTGACAGGAGTACCATCTCCGTATTGCCTCTTCCTGCCTAAATATTCACTCTCGTCAAGATCTCCTTATCTTGGCAGCAATGAATCTTGCAACAAGCATTTTGAACTGTAGTGTCTTGTAGCATGAAATCATTTATTTCAGGGAGTTGAAAATGATAATACAAATACTGTATACTGTACTGAGGGATTGTTATGAGTGCACTGGATCAGTGTTTGTAAAGAATTGGAATAAATTATGTTGGGATATATATAACGCTATTTTTCTTTTTTTCAAAGTAGTATATAAAACAAAGATGATTACAAATTCACTAGCAATTTCTGGGTAAAAATAGTTTCTAAACCAATTTTTTTTTCCCATTGTGAGATACAATGATGGGATATTTTAACTGTAAAGTTAAACTGTGTTCAGGAAGAGAGTCCCCCCCCCCCATCCCATTAATGTTAGGTTGGGGCAGGTTGCCACATGAGATATTATTTTAATTAAACTGTGATTTCTGTTGACCAAAACAATGGTTTGACATGTCTATACAGAAACTTTTTTTTTTTTTTTTTTTTTTAGAAATCCAGAATACTCACTGAAAGTGACAATTATCCAAGTAGAGGTAATCTCAAAACAATTTAATATATAAAATTAGAATAAACATGTCTAAGATGCATCTAGAAAAGGCAGTAGACCCATAGAAAGTTGGGTGGGCATGAACGATTCAAATGCAACATAAATTTGAACATTTGTGTATGGTGTTTTGTTGTGAGAGAGCCCATACTGTTAGGGCACACTCTTGTGATCAGGAGGGCAGAACTGCTCCCTGCAGAGGGTGAATAAATCCATTTTTAATGACAGTTGCTTGTAACTAATAATCTTCGCCGCAGCAGGTATACGACATAGCATATGGGTTGAGAAAACTGGGACGGTCGCTTCAGCCACTGCATGGGTTTTAGAAAAGCAGTACAGTTAAAGTAGAATGCAGAGTACAAGTAATCGTGCCATGAAGGCTGCTCATGAGCTTGATATAAATATTCCAAATAAAGTTTTCAGTGGATCAAGGCTACACAATAACCAAGATTAAATAAACATATTGATAACTGATGTAAGTCTTGTAAATTGGTATGCACTTGGCTGTCTGATTACATCCACAGTTGCAGCATTTATATCTGAAATACTATTTGACCAGGTTAAACTTAATATGTAATGGGTGGCAAATGTACCGCCATCTATTCTGTATGTATCTGCCCTGTGGTTTGGTCTTCAAGAATGTTTGTTCTATCTCAAAGGGATTTTCACACTCCACCGGACACAAAATCTCTATAGATTCTCATTGAAATGGGAATCTGGAGGCTGGTGCTCTTCATTTACCAGCACAACCCCCCTTTGCTGCTTTCCCCCATACACTTTCGCTCATACTTTGAGGAACCTCTTCCAGATGAAATGAAGGAACGACTTGACACAGTTCGCTTTAATGGGGTGACAAAATGAATCACGACTCCTCCAAATATCCATCACGCCCAAAAAGGTGACCACAAATGATCTGTGAACCACTATATATTGATTACCCATGTACTACAAGTGTCGGATTTAATGTTCAAAAGGGCGCCTTGGACAGCTGCAGCCTTAACTCTTCTCTGATAGATTTTAATGGTGAAATATTGATTTCTGTCTGGTCAAGGTCTATTGGTAGGGGCCAAAGTCATTTGTTGGGCAGAGCTGGACACCCGGTTTGCGAGTCACAATCAATCATGTTGGCACAGTGCGCCAAAAAAGGGAAGAAAGGGAAGAAAAAAGGTCTGTGGAAACGCGCGGACCAAAATACGATTCCCTGCCCGTACTAGTCTCGCCGCGGCACTCCTTTATCGTCGGGGAAATAAAAGGAAATATGAGCGCGATGTCAGTTTATTGAGTGGAGAGGCTCGGGCAAATTGCACATGACGTTGGGTAGGTGGAGTGGTCCGCGAGTGAAAATGAAGGTGTGGGGAGAAAAGGGAGAGAGAAAAGGAGCGACTATGTTTTATTTAAACATCCTTCGGGAGACTACAGGCTCAGGTAATCTGTTGTGTTACAACTCAGTGCCCCGTTCCCCTCCATCCGCCGCGATAACAGCGAGCGCCTAATAGGAACCCATCAATCACAATAAGCTTCCAATTTCGCCCGGTGTCTCTAGACTCTCAGCCACTGTTTAACGTGCTCTAATAACGGTGATAACATACTTCTATAGCCGCAGATAGCGACCCGGGCTCATCCGAGAGGTCATTTACCTCGCGCAGATTAAACAGCGGTGAAGTCAGCATCTCTTTTAACTGGAGGATGTAATATACGAGGAGGAAAGTGACAAGATTTCGAGAAGAGTGAGGCAAAAGCTCAAAAGTGATGTAACAACACTGGGTATCCTTGAGAGAGGGCAAAGGTACACAGATGGAAGCGGGAGATCTGATTGTGATTATGTTGCTTACCTAATGATTTTTGCTCCACTGGTTTGCTCGATCGCATTGGTTGAGGAAAGGCAGTCTTATTAGGGTGTCAAGGTAACTGGAATCCTCTGTAACCCCTCTCTCTCATCCTAACCGTACACGACGAGCCTACGAGGTGAGAAAGACCTACTAGAAGAGATAAATGCATAGTGGCGTGCTAATGAACATGCCACATTTGCAAGCCCGCGCCGTCAAAGCGCGCTAATTACGGTCTTTATCCGTGAGATGTGATGGCGTTAGGTCAGCAAGAGAAAAGGCCTTCTTGGTGTAGTGCGACATGTCGTTTTTGTCTTGGAAAAAAAAAAATCCTTAAGCAAATTTTACAAAAGGAAATTCATTTTACAACAAACTGTAGGCGGCTACTTTTATGTTGAACATGCCAGTTATCGGTCAGGAACGTGCCGTGGTGTTCCAAGGGTCTCAGGACTTTACACGGCAAAATGAAAAGGTAATTAAGGCACCTTTTGGGGTTCCTTTAGATTGTAGACAACCTTTATAAAACGGCAGAGTTATAAAATGTGTTTTGAGTTCTTGCAAAGGTTTTAGGTAGTTAAAATGTAGCTACTGAAATTCTCTAAGTCCACAAATGATATTTGAGGGGTGCGGTTTGGGGTGCCTAAGTTCTCCAAAGCTTTCTGCCACTGTGGAAATCTGAGGAACCCAAAATGGTACATCAATAATCTTTTTATTTTGACAAAGAAAGCAAGCTTTCTGTAGCTGTAGTCACACCACTGGCAGGTTCTGAATGAGCTCTACCACGAGATTAGCTTCCTACTGAATTTTCTCTAAATCCCCGGGAGGTGGCGCAAAGTCACTTATTTACAGAAGGCCTTGCTGAACACCGTTCTTTTTTTTCTTTTTTTCTTGTGAGGATTCACCCGTAGAGCTTCACGAGGACCAAGGTGACGCATGTAGCCTCGTGCTGCATTGAGCAGGCAATCGTACATCCATATAAACCGTGCGTTTCTGAGAAGGAACGTATGCATTTAAGTTGCTAAATCGCTTTGTGCTTTCTAATGTTGTTTTACAACAGCCCGTCTTATATTCTAAGTTGACGCAAAAGATATACTCTTTGTGAAATTAAGTTTAAATGAATTAACACATAACAAATAAAACGAATATATAAATGTACACTGAAATTTAAATTTGATATCGTTTATAAATGATTAATTAGAAAGCAGAATGCCAAGAACAGTTTTGTTGCATTTATGAAGATAAAAGATATACAGTTTAAATAGTTTTATTAGCAAAACGTTCGAAGTTCAAATTCAGTTTAAAATACGCTGAAATTAAGTGTGAATTTGCTGATGAGTTACTAGGCTATATGAATATGGGAATATACACCTATTACGAATTACTGAATTAACCTATTCACGTTAATATATGGATACTGCTTTTAAAGTTTGTTTTATATTTTTATTTGTTTTATTCAATCTAAAAATTATGCATATATTACAAATTATGGTGTAAGTATTTGTTCCCTATTTGTAGTAATATCTCTTGAAAAGTAGCAAATGTATTTCTTCAAGCAGGCTGTTGTATTTTCTCAGTCAATGCTCTTAAAACATATGTTTTAAAATATATCATATTTTAAAATGAAATATAAATATTTAATTATACCATGTATAGCAAAAGTTAATACAAATGTAAGTGTCCGAATTTTCAAAGGAAGATATACGTCTGAAATTTAAGTATTTGTCAGCAAAAGGCTATTTTCAATATGTCAAGTAAGGGCTTTAACAAACCTCTGTTTACACCATCTCGGCCACGTTAAGGTCTAATTATATTTCTGAGGGACTGATCAACAGAAGAGTTATTTTTGTGTGGTCTTATAGGGCAGACACCGCCCTCTTCAGTGAATTTTACACTTGTCCTTGCTGTATTTTTTCTTACGCTTGACTCTGTTTGGATTTTCTACATTTATTTTATTTTTTAATGGCCGGGTCTTATTGTGCATGAATGGTGAGTTTGAGACACGCATATTTGTTTACCTATAATATTAAGCGTTTTTTCCCCTTTCAAACTACGCTGTAACTTCAAGTTAACTTATTTATACTACAACATGTTTATGCTGCTCTGTATTGCGTGACAAAAAACCCTAGAAATGTAGGCTCAGTATTTATTAAACGTAGGCTACCTAATTTTTCTATTCCAAATTTTATACGTAAATTTCCGTTTATTTATTAATACATTAAAAATAAGTTTATTTTAAGAATCATTAGTGTTTAATGAGAATAAACGCTATCACAAGATTTAACCTACTTCTCTTGTCTCCTATATTGTTATGTTAACTAAACTGCTGGGCATTTAGTTTCACACATTAGAAATGAATCTACTATTAAATGAAATCACTGTTTGGCATATAAAAAGCACGTTCAGAATACCTCATTAACAAGCGGTATTGGTAACTGAGGAAAGATGGACTTCCTATTGCTGTCCTGTTTCCATTGTGGATCTTACTAATGCCATGGACCTGTCAGTCAACGATTTGATCATGAGTCATGTTGTCTTACAGAACAATACAAGAGTCATGTTAGGATCTCCCCCAACAGAGGTTTTCAGCTCCAGTTCTTTGGCAATCTCATTACATATTACAATTTAGCTAGTGATTATGCATCATGAAAAAAAAAAAAAAAATGTGAAGGAGAAAAATACTAGCATGTAAGTCTTTATAATGTTAATTAGTTCTTAAATAGAATATATAAAATTAGAAATTGTTATTTTAAAATTAAGATATAGACCACATAAGAACTCTACATACAGAATACGTACAAGGTATGTACAAATATTTATATGAATTTCATTTTTTTTTCTTTTGTCATTAAATGTAGCTTTAGATTCCAAAGCAAATTCTACATGTGCTGTGTTTGTGTGTGTTACTTAACGTAAATCTTGATATCTGTGTTTTGCAGCTTAATAGCATAAAGTTAAAAAAGTTCTGTCTGCTAAGCGGGTTCTACACATCAATGTGAGGACTTTGTTTGGCAGAACAATGCTTGCAGTCACACTTGAGAAAGCTGATCACTGTAGCATGGGTGCACCGGGAGGCCCACAGCCTTCAGAATGACTGGGATATCACACAAACAGATGCTGCATAAATACAAGAACACACTCTGGAAGAACTCAGTGCTCACAAAATATTTAGATTTCAATATATGATGCTTTTTACTAAACATTTGTGTTAAAAAAAAAATACAAACAAAAAAAATTACATTTAGAATATTGAACAATTGCTCTATATACAGATAAATAGTTTCATGTTCACATTACTGCAAAATACAGTTCTTGAATAAAGTTTAATGTTCTCTGCAAAGTGTCAAATAATTTCTTTTATGATTATTTGCTTAGACTTAGTTATTTAGGGCCGCTGTCAAGATTGCACTCGAGGACAAATAGTATATTTTATTTTCAGAAAATCCCCTAATCTTTTCTCCACACTCATGGTGGGATTCCATGTATTTTGTTGTATATTTTTGGTTACTATTGCAGAGCAGGGCAGCTGTGACCAAACTATATCATATGTGGACCACATCCATCCTAATGGGGTTAGGGAGATGGAAACGGACAGTTAAAAGACAATGGATGGATTCAGCGTTTAGTGCAAGCGAAGCATGTGGGATAGTCATTATAGCATGATTTGCAGTGTTGACATCCATATAACCTCTATGATGCTGCAGTCATGGAGGTCTAGTGAGGGAGTTAGATCAAAAACCCAGGTTCTGGATAGATAATATGAACCACTCCAGTACCAGACCTCCTCAATGATCATTACAGTCTTCACACCGTGGGCCAAATGTAACCTTTTGGTATAGTTCACACTTTCAGAGGTATTACTGTAAGCGTTATTATACAGAAATATAACAGCTATCCAGACAATCTGTTCTAGAATTTTCTCAGGCATTTATATTTATTCTCATTGTAAAGATAATTGTAATAATTATACCAGTGGTTGTTTGCAAGCACTATGACTTTAATCAATATAAGTACTTGCTTTTTATCTTTATTTCTGTAATATGTGCTGCGGTACTGCTTCTAAGCTTTAATTTAAATTTTGTAATGGAAATTAGATTCAGAAGTGACACTGTGATTATTTCCAGTCTGCTGCAGAAATTCGTCCTCTTCAGCACCACTAGAGTTGGGTGCCCAGATTCACCCTGAATATCAAACTCGGTATGAAAACGTATAGGATATGACAGGCAAAAAAAATTGTACATCATAACTTTTCAGAGAAAAAGTTGTTGCTTTATTAGTCTAGATACATTATTATAATACTCTAGTTTTACTTTTTGATGACAAAGTTATACTTTTAAAAATTATTGTAATTTTAATTGTAAAAGACTGTAAAATACTACATTAAAAACCAGTTAACTGGTTAATGGTATGTTTTCTTACTCTATGGTGTAAACGTAATAGATTTAACCTTACTTATATCATTTTAAAGTAAAATACTGTTAAATGTCTTTAGTTTTTAAGTCAAAAATTAAAAAATAAAGCATAAACTGACGTTCCCAGAATTATTTGTGACCGCTTACATTTGATGCTTTCTCATTTAAATAATTGTTTCTTAATAGTCTTTGTGATCAGTAAAGTACATTAGGGCTTTGTTACATCTGATGTTGTTAAATTAATGTTTATTGCATTATTTTAGTGTGATGTGTGTTACAATTATAGTGCTTTGTAATTTTGTATATGACTCTGTGTGCAACTTTCATGAGCATTTAATTTTGCTTGTGGAAAATCTTCTTGCGATGAACTTTGTTCATGTAGCTTTCTCTTTACCACCTGTATTTTTATGGAGTTTATCAGTTAAAGGTTCAAAACAGATTTTAGCAGTATGACCTTGCTAATTCAGCATGAAAAAGACTGTTGGTTTACTTATTCAAAATAATAACAACTATTATTATTATTATTATTTTGTACATTAGTTTGAACTGTACATTTTACAGATTGTTTTGTAAATATCTTTAAATTTTTGCTGTATTTTTAGAAAATTGTTCTGGCAACAACAGCAGGGTTTTTTTTTTTTTTTTTTTTTTGCTGCAGAGAACAAATTCCTATATGGCCATTAAGATCTTGAACACTAGGGGCAACATGTAGTGAGGGTCCAGGGTCCATAACCACCATAGACATTCATTTAGATGAGTTGTTGGACAATATGTTTTTCAGTGGTTGATTCTTGAATTATTATGTCTATTCCCCTGAATCCTGAATATGTGGTTACATCCTTGATGACTTGAAAATGATTGTATTCACAGTGGACTGTGGATGAGGGTATATAATAATGAGAGTGGATTGTAATGTATTTATTGAAATGACTGATGCTTGTCTAGGTGCTTTAAGATGCTTGTGTTTCGTACTCTAAGTTGTAGTTCAATAAAACATCCCTTTAAAGGGTCCAATAAAAGTATATTTTAAAAGTATATTGACTAAACTGTCTTAGAAATAAAAAGTGATGCCTTAAAAGAACCATTATTGGTTTCCCATTGAATCGTTTTTAAAAACAGTTTTTAAAAGAACAACTTTGTCTTAGTTTGAAGAACATTTTAAAAATCTAAAGATATTTTACCGTTATAAAGAGCATTGGACAGGTTCCATGGATGTTAAATGTTCTTCGTGGAACCATAGGTGCCAATAAAGAATCTCTATTTTAAAAGTGCCATTGAGCTTGTTTAATGTTTTATAATGCACATAGGCAGAATAGCACATTGAGATCAGAAAATATTTGGCTGCAATCATTTGTTAAATGTTGACTGAATAAATCATTGTCTTACTATAGTGATCATGGTTCCAGGGTCAATTTGATTGCATATTTAACAGATTTCAGATTTGCGGTTTGACTCTCTGTTTGCAGGAAGCTTGATTATTCAGATGAAGTGATGGAGTGTTTCCTTTAAATCAGCAGCGGGGCTGATTTCGTGTGATGTGGGTGGGTGGCGCCCCTCATGTTAGGGTTAATACGAGGGTAGGAGGCATCACGAGGAGGTTATCTCCCGTGAGCCGCCGCCTACAGCTTTAGTCGTCACCATTTACAGCCGCTTAACCCTTAACCTGCAACACAGGGTCAGCTGACAGCTCCTAGAGAGGCCACAAAATGGATTTATTCAGATGAGTTGCTGCCCACTTAGACACTGTTGTTGAAATGGCACCTTTGAATATGTTGAATTGTTCAGTTCAGTTTAATTGATGAATTTTAATAGGAATTTTGCATGTGTATTTTATTTAATGTGAGGGCATATATCAAGTCAGGGGTGATTTTGCAGCTTTGCTAAGTTCAGTTTATAATGTAATTGTACACACATTGTATGTGAGTTTCTAAACCTTAAAGGACATTGTTAAACTTTCTGTATTCTGCTTAGCCATTTTTCCTATTTTATATATATATATATATATATATATATATTAGTTAACAGAAATATTATTGTCTAATTAATTATTTATTCTACCAGTTTATTAAATTATTTTTAGTTAATTATCAATTAATTAACAAGAACTGCTTCAATAAAAACAATAGTTATTAGGGGAAAAGAGAAATATGATTTCAGTTTACAGCTTGATTTTTTAAAAACGCATTTTAATTAAGTTAAATCATTACAATTAAATATTAATTCATGTTAAATTATCAATATAATATTAAGTATTATTAATAATATATTCATTTAAATATTTTTTCCAGTGATGTTTTAAGAAAAAAATTCTCTCAAAATATATATACTTTATGTATTCAAAATTAAATAATCAATTATTATTATTATTATTATTATTATTATTATTAATCTCTTTGTCCAGAAATGGGGAATTACAAAGTAAAAGGAATGTAGATAAATATAAATATTTTAACACTGACACATTTTGACCATGTGGCAAACAAGTACATTTATAACCAGGCTAACATATCTCTCTATATTTGTGTAGTAATGGCTGTCTTGACATGTGCATGCATCCTCTGTATTTGTGAAAGATGTTGGAGATTACAGGGGTACCATGTGTCTGAGTACCGTCTGGGTCCCTGTGACTTAAGTGTAGCACACAACTGACATTACTCTTAGAGAAGAGGTTAAAACTCCAGGCCGAATGCTAAATCGAGAGAGGCTTCGAAATCCACAGTCTTAGCATTCCACGATGCAGTATGTACAGGCTGACCTTAGACAATATATTGAGCGGATGTCAGGGCAGAAACCACGGCTGAGCACCCCTCCTCGAACGGCAAAGATTTTAAAGGTAGTCTTGACGTATTATATCAGGATGATTGATAATAATGCTCCTTATAGCTTCTCGCAGGAAACGGTCCTGCGTTACACACAGAAACACACTCATGTTGTTTCCTCAGCCTAATTCAGAATAGACTGTGAAGAAAAAACAATTTGACAGCTAAGGAGTCAGATTTGTGTTACAAGACACAATTATTCAATATTTATTTATTTTTATATACTACCAGTCAAACATTTTTAATAATTAAAAATTTGTTTTTAAAAGGAAGGTATCTTATGCTCACCAAGGCTGCATTTATTTGATCAAAGCTACTGTAAAAACAGTAATATTATGAAATATTATTACAATAAATTAAGTTTTCTATTTTAATATACTTTAAAATGTCATCTATTCCTGTGATGCAAAGCTGAATTTTCAGCAACCATTACTACAGACTTCAGTGTCACATGATCCTTCAGAAATCATTTTAATATGCTAATTTGGTGCTCAATTATAATCAGTTATTATTGGTGATCAATTATTAATAACGGTTCTTCTTATTATCAGTTTTCTGAATATGTTTGTAATAACATTATAAATGTCTTTAAAAAATGACTTTTTTACTTTTGATCAATTTAATGAGTCTTGATTAATAAAATGATTCTTCTAAAAACATAAAAAAAAAAAAAATCCTAATTATTTCAAACTTTTGACTGGTTGTGTATGTTTATACAACTTTTAAAGGAGATTTTGATGTTACACACATAATGTGAATTACTATATCTTTGGGAGAATTCAGCATTTTATGAAGAGAATAATTATGTAAACCCTGCTTGACGGAGGGGGGAAAAAAAAGGAGGAATCTTATCTGCTTTTCTGTCTCTCAGTGCAGACCGAACAGGGACCCTCGAATCCCCTAACGCTGAGGTCCTGATAGAAAGGTGAAGGGGGTGCAAAGGGAATAGGCTGATTTTGATGTTGAATGAGAAGCGACCGGGACTCTACTGCTGAGAACGGAAACACGCACAAGCGCACACGCACATACGCACACATCCCGTCTGTCTTTAGAAGAGACCTGCCACATAATTAAAAAGATAAACTCTGTGATCACTAGCCTGGAGATAAGGGTCCTGTGAGAGGGGTGTATATCTCACACACACACATTCAGCAGCAGTCAGTGTGTTTACGCATTTGTAATATAGCGAAATGAAATATGCTGTCACAGATATATTAATTTCATTAAATATTCATATAGGAATAATGACAAATGTTATTAGTCAGTATTGGCTATTAGAATAAACATGTTGTTTGATATTCATTCAGTACAATCGTAAATGAATTCCCTTACCTCTGCAACAGGCAAAACATATCCTGCGCATAAAAATGACTTAAAGTAAGTCTGCTGACTAAATAAAAATAGGCTTATAGGGGAGGAAAGTTTAGGCATCCTGAAGTTTCCAAGACCAGAAACTCTTATCTACTTACAGAAAACAGACTGTTGTGATTGCAGCAGGTAATTCAGCAGTAATTTGAGATTTTGGTTTTGTTCACATTTTGTCAAGTTCACAGAATTGTAAAATATTAGAATTAGAAATACCTAATAATAAAGAAAGAAAAGCTGAGGAAAAAATGATTATATGTTATTTTAGATAAGCATTTGAAGTAATACGTTTTATATACAAGTTTATCGAGAAAAAAGAGAATTAGCTTATTTACAGCTACTGGAAAATACACACACTACTGTTGGTAACTGTTTGTGTGGGTGTTTGTTTGCTGGTTAAGATAAAAGCTAATACTATTTATTTATAGCAAAACTGTGAAAAAAAGACCTAGTGATGAATATGGCAATGAAAATGGAAATTAGTGTCACAGATTTCAATAACTTGCTTGTGAGATACATTATTTTTGTTCAGTCAGTGCAGGGAGGCAATTTGATTATTTGAATCAGTGTACATATCAGCTTTGCATATAGAGCTGACATATTTGTTGTCTCGCTTTTTTCCCATTATATACTGTAGTTGCAGTTTTTGCATCTGAACGTAGCCTGTTAATTGCATAGTTCATTTTTAATATTTGATGTCTAACCCTTTTAGTTAGTAAGTAGTTGCAAACTGCAAATGTCTTAAAATATGGTTTATGTAAACAGGCCAGTTCAAAAACCATGTAAAAAAGACAAATAATGCAACCCTCCATTTGTAAGCAAAAGTAGAGGGCATGTGGGCCCTTCTAACACATTGATAAGGGCCTCCTCTGGCCTGTCTCTCTGTACATGCTTTGTCTGTGGTTTTAACCCTGCTGTGAGGTGTCAGGGTTTATCAGCAGCTATGAGGCCCTCTCCACATCTCCTCACTGACTGACACACACAAGGGCTTTTAATACTTCACCCTTATTAACACTAGCGCTAATAGTATTGATAACGGGGAAGAGAGGTAGTGTGCTCGCAATAAGGGCATCTGTCATTGTCTCTCTCTGCAGGCTGCAGAATCTGTTTTGGTGCATTAATTCAATCACATTATTGCAGCGAAAGTCACAGATATAATGGATTTGTGCAGTCTAACAGAAAATGGCTTACACAATTAAGTGAAAGTCAGGGTCCGGCCCGCATATCAGCATAATGGGGAAAAGTTTTAATATGCCAAAATATAGGGTTAAATGCACACTCCGATTTATTATGTCCAGGTACAAGGTTAGTTGAATATTGAAAAACATTATTGATTTTAATCTCTTTGTTTTGTGCATTAACTTTTTAGTAATTGAACCTGTTTTACCTTTTTTTTTTTTTTTTTCAACCAATACATATATACTCTGAAATTGGGTATATATCATGCAGTGCTGCCTGTTGCTGAAATGATTTTGTATTGTACAAGTGTATCTAAATATAGTGGAATTTAGTTGGATGATTCAAAAACAACTTCCTGAATAAATTCCTGACTATTTTATTTATTTATTGTTTATTACTTTTGTTGATTTTGGTGTAGAAAAAGGCTGTAACTCAAACTAGTCTCACTACTAACAAAAAGAGTTGTTTAATAAAGCCCTCGTAATTCTCACATGGCGTTTCATAGTCGTATCCAAACTATTTTGAGGCTCCTCTATGAAAGTGCAAACTCAACCATGAATATTGCATTTCTAATAATACCGTACACGCACAGTTGCACAAATACACATATACACACACTCAGCCTGACACACAAACACAGGCGCACAAACAGAACCCGATGCACTTTGCAGTTTTATTGCCCGATGCATAATCTCTTATTTACGCGGCCGTTGAGGTGTGTCCTCCACAGTCCGCTGCTCTTCGACTGACAGGCTGCACCTCTTTACCCACAATGCAGTGGTAAATTCAAGACCAGGCAGCTGTCTCCTCTGTTAACCTCTCTCTTTTCTCTATACAAGACTTGCAAACACTTTATGCTCCAACAGTACATGAGAGAAGATAATCAGCATGTCGACATAATACATATATAAACATAAAGGGAAAAAATTAGAGAGATCTGTCACACAAGGTTATATAGATATATGAGTAATTGAGTCAGAAGTTCAGTTACACAAATGTGTGTTTTCATTAGTAGTGGTTTTGTATTTGGGTTTCAAACATCTAGTTCAAAACTCTTTTTTTAAGGGAAAAAAGTATCTGGCAAACAATAAAAATCCAATTTTATTTTCATACTTTTAAACACAAAATTATAGTGACTTGCATTCAGAGTGAAGTATAAGATGACATTTTTATTAGAGCAAGTTGTCATGTTTTAAATGTTTTGAATTATATATTAAGAAAATAATTTAAATGAATCAATATAAAATACATTTATTAATTTATGCATTTATTATGAATAAATGTATTAATAAATCAAATATGTATAATTAAACTTTTCATTGGAGCAAGTTGTCATGTATTTTAAATGTTGTAAATGTATTATTAAAATTATGTAACAATTTATTTCTTATTTATTAATATCTCCAAACAATAATTCGATGTTGTTGCATTTTTGCTGTTTCATGAATTGTTTTGTAATTCATAATTGTTATATTTTAGCTGGAAACCCTATAATTGCAGTTGACCAGCTACTAGGGCATGTTGTCACAAAAAGGTCAGCGTGGGATCCTTTTTCCTGAGCAGCATTGAAAATGTTCATATCTTTTTTTTTTTATAGCCATGAGTTTAATACAGACACCCTGAGAAACATTCACTGAAGTAGAAAGTGTGACAACATGCCTTAGCCTCCCCTAAGCTTTAGTTAAGGAATCAGCCTGATTCACTCTAATGATATTTTGATGTGTCTAATAAGGCTTTTGAAACACATGCACTCATGCTCTCTCTCTCTCTCTCTCTCACACACACACACACACACACACACACACACACACACACACACACACTTGCTGGCGTCTCATACATGACTCCTCTTTCTTGGAGCTGGCTCGCCACTGCTGTTATCTGACCCCCCCTATCAGGAGTAATCCGGCTTAGCTAACTTAATGATGCCACTTGTGCTGTGCCGAATGCGACGGCGAACTCTATAAATTGCATCCATTAAAATGCAAATCCACCCTTGTCCAGAGTGCAGGGCCCTGACACAAAAGTGAGGGAGTCAAACCGTGCTCCCCCTTCTGTCACCGCGCCTCTTCCCACAAGGAACAAATACCCCAGCGATAACTGATGCTCCGATTATCATTCCTCTGCCATATTGCGGATGGAATGAACCCAGTGTGAAGGAGAGAAAGAAGAAAAGAAGCGGAAAAAACTGCCCCCCATTTCATTTTCAGAGATTTATAATTTTTTTGTTGTTGTCAGGAAATGAACAAATGGTTATCAATGTAACGAGGGAATCTTTCTTATCGGCTTGCCAGGTTTTTCGTACTGATACTCTTTGCGGCGTATTCCACAGGAAATGAATTTCTTCCTGTGGGCGACTGCTCTTTTTTTTTCGTTTTCTATTTTTTAACCCCCTTCTTGCATCTTTTCAATTCGACCTGGCTTTAAAATCTGTCGCTCTATAAGTGTTTTTCCATAGCGGTATTAAAGAGCTAAGTCGGCTTATATAATATTATGTTCTAGACATTACGATGGATCACAAAGCAATAGAGCAGTTCAATTCATACAGTTATTTTTTCAGTCTGTAATTCTGAGTTGGCATCTGTGTACTTTCATTCGCAGTTTTAGCGTGCAAGTGGACTTGTGTGGTGATTTACGGTTTCTGTGCCATTGTGTGTTAACTTGAACACTTATGAAAATCCAATGAGGAAAAAATTATTATGAGGACACTGGGATTAGCTGTCAGGCTTTTTACTTTATTTCTGAAAATCAATTTCTAAACACAAACCTTAAAGCCTAAGCTAGAAAAAAGGCCTCTGGTTAAATGTTTTTCACATTTCATGCACAGGAGAAAAAAAATAGAGCTCATTACACGTTGACCTTTTGTGACAACATGCCCCGCACAACATGGGGTTAGTTGTCACAGTGGGGATCTGCCATTTAAGTGGCATATTAGCAGGCAGTAAAACAATTATGAAGCACAAAGTCATTCATACAACAACAAATTGTGAAATGTAACAAAAAAGTTCAAATATAATCCAAAAGATGAAGTTACAAGATTTAAAACGCATTGACTTAAAATGATTTTGTTTGAGTTTAACCTTAATCTTCATTATATAATTAAATGTTGATTTAAGCATAAAATGATCCCTATTTACAACAGTTTTAGGGTATTTGAAACAAAAATACAAAAACCCCTTCTAGAGAAAACAAACATTTATGCAATTTGACCTTATGGTTGCTGAGAAATAACTTGTGTGACAACTAGCCCCGGTCTCCTGTAAATGCGGTCCATAGGTTGTTGCATCTTCCATAAGCTGAGATCACTCCCTTTTCTTAATCAATAATGAAATATTGAAAATTCCTCAAGTTGACATCTTCATGTCTTAAATACTAAGAAAGCGTGACTAAATACCACAGCTGTCAGTGTGAGCGAGTGAACGAGGGAGTGATTGATCGAGTAAAACACATCACATCATCACATGTAGTAGGATTTATTGAGTTTAAAAACAGTTGCAAAGCCTTTCAGTTATTCATTCCAAACCGTATTGGTATTGAAATGTCATATATTGATATGGTAATGTTTTAATTTTGTTCATCAGGGTCGCAGAGCAAAAGGCAAGGTCGTTGACGTTTTGTTGCATGTAGGCATCTGTAATAAAGGCCAGAGTAAGACACTGGACAAAAGGAGTGTTTGAATTTTAAAAAAGACATTGGACATGGAGCCACTCAACATAACATGGCTTGACTCAAGGTTTTCTGGACAGAGCCGATAAGGCTGCCCTGGGACCGAGTGTTGAACACGGAAGATGTATCTGAGAGTAATGTTTCATTGTGCCAAAGCGTGGGGAAGCGAACTGCCAATGCTCTGATCGTCTACACCTTTCAAGCTGTCACCGGTAGCCAGGGAAAGCGAGAGAGAGATGAGGAAATGATAGAGGAAGCATGAGAGAGTGATAGACGGATGAGGGAATGAAAGAGGTTTCCAATCTGTCGTTCTCTGAGTCCAGAGAGCAGTGTCATGACAACTAGGATTTGGGTTTTGCTTTTTAAGTAAGATGATAAGTCAAGTGTTGTGTGCAGTTCAGAGATCAGCTCGTGGTAGTGGATTATATTCCTCAAATCAAGCCCGTATCTTGGAGTTTGAGCTCTGCGATCATCTAAATTTACATATTTTGTAGGGAGTAATACAAATATTTCTTATTTGGTGTGTCAAATGAGTGTTTTTCAAATATACACATGCACAAGCAGAGAAAACATGTATTGTTCTGGAAATGCTAAGTATTAACATTTATTTATGTAATTATTTTGAGTTTTGAATGCAGTTTCGGCTCAGTTCTGATATATATATATATATATATATATATATAATATACACACACTGTATTTACAAACAATAAATCTAGTTTAATTAATTAATTTTAATTATGTAATTATGTTAATTTTACTGGTTAGAGAAAAACTAATTTGTTTAAATTTGTTCAATTCTACAAGTCTTTGATTTGTTCTTTGATTCTAGAACTTCATTAAAGAACAAAGACTGTCTGTTTACAAACACTGAACCACAAACATCTAAGCTATTAAAGTTGGATCTAGTTGAAGTGTCCTCATGTCATAGTTTCCCATCATCTAGTCAGATGACCTTGATGGCAGTATAACTGGTGGACAGTTTCCCAGAATGTCAGGATTTGCATGTGCTCCTTGACATGTTGTTAGTTAAACAGAAGAATTATTTGCACGGTTGTAGAAGTGGATTCTGTCTGAACACTTTCTTGCTGGATATTAATGTTGATGCTTTTTTTTTTGCAACAGCAATGGTTTCCATGGTTGTTTGTTGTTTTCTAATCTACAGTTATGTCAGATATGGTTTTGTCTATGAACAAAACAAATGAAAAATTAGGTTTGTGTTTATTTATTTGTTTGTTTGTTTGTGTATATATATAGTAACCAAAACAAATAATACTAAATCAATCTATCAGTTGTCAGCAATTGCTGTATTTTATTACATAAAATATTTTGATGTCAGGCATCCAAATAATGTAATGTACTGATTTTTATTATATTTTTATTTAATTGCTTTTAAATAAGTCAACATAAAACACTTTCAAAATTTTACTGCATCTACAGTTTACTACAATATTCTGTCATATTTCAGAGTGAAACTGAAAATTTAATGATAAAAATGTACTGTAGGACTTATGCTGTCACCGTTTCTACAAAAATGCTTTGAAAAGTAATGGAGTAATGGCTTCTAAAAATTCATCTTTACCATAAAAGAAGTAAATTACATTTGAAAAAGTATTTAAATAAGCTGTTATTTAAGCTAAATATTTAATGGATTTTTTTTTATAATATCATGAAAAAGTAAGAGGAATTCATGACAGCAAATATAAAGATTTGTGGTAAAATATTTGTAGCAATGTGCATTGATGAACTGTACACAATAAGACCTGAACATCTTCTGTTCAAAAGTTTGGGGATGGATGGATAACTTATTATTTTTAAGGAAGTTAATACTTTTATTCAGCAAGGATGCATTAAAAACTTTTACACTGTTACAAAATATTCTGTTTCAAATAAATGCTGTTCTTTTGAATTCACTGTTCGTCACAGAATCCTAAAATTAAAAAAACTTACTCTCTAGAATACTAAAAAATCTCATAAATACTCAGAAGACTGGAGTAATGGCTTCTGAAAATTCAGTTTTGCCTTTACATGAATAAATTACATTTTAAAATATTTTTAAAATAAAAAAATCAGTTATTTAAAATTGTAATAATATTTCACAATATAACTATTATTATTATTATTATTATTATTTTGCAGCCTATTATGCAGCACTTATTTTCATGTTAACTTTAAACATGAAGTTAAATATGACAATTGATAAACAGTTATTTTTCTACAGTGCACCACCAATGCAGTATTGGTATTCAGCCAGTGAGAACAGTATAGCATTGACTACAGTTAATACGCAGTTAAAAGAAAACATTTTCATAACGAGACAGCAAAAGCATGGCAATCCAAAAAAAAAAAAAAAAAAAGAGAAGGTAATAATCTTCTTTTCTTATCCGCATGCCTCGATCTCTATCCTCACGGAGTCTGAATATTTGTCACCTTGTCAGTTTCGGAGGGTTGGCGTGTCAAGGCATGCCCAGCAGGTGCTGCGGTGACAAAGGGCAGATGGTTGCCAGGACAACCCTGCGTGTGCGGCCGATGCCAGCCTGGTGCCACGCCGTGACCTAATAAAGCCGGCGCCATGGCGGGTTATGACCTGAAAACCCAGCGTAAAGGCCAGACAGATTGGCCAAGCAGTAGTAGGGCACAATGGGGCACATACTCTACAGACTGACTCCTAATGGATTAACGCGTACTGGCGGTAGACCTCACCGCGTTTATCTACACTTTCTACACATGCTGTCCTTCAGCATGCTTTCTACTCAATCATGTGCCATAGTGTCATATTACGGTGATGTTTCCATCTGTAGCCATGTATGTTATGCATGCAGGATGCACTTCAAACTGTTATTGTCCCATATCATCTAATGAATGTTTGCATTGCTGTAATTCACTCAATATTCACTCAACATGAGTTTCCTTTCAGCAGCATAATGATCCGAGTGCTTGTGGTTTAGGGATTAAAGGAAGCAGCATTGCATTGGTATTAATGACATGTTTACATAGCAAATGCTCTTAACATGGTTGGCGTGTTGCTTGAAGGGCAGAAAATCATGTCTTCACCTTACCAGATTCAATACAAACACTAATGCTACTAAGTCTGTGGCATATATGAAGGTTACATAGAAAATAGATTAAATGCACAGCGAGAGTAAGCCAGCAGCGGGTAATGTTGAAAGTACTGTGGGTTGACTCTTATTCTGTTGACTAGCTTGCATGTTGTTGTGCACACATAAGCCACTAGCAAGTGCTCTTTTACTGTATTTGATCTCACTTGTCCTTTTCACACATATCAGTTGTGAAAGTGTGTTAGAATAGGGGTTTCTCTGGAGTGGCATGTTCTGTTTGGGATCTGAGTGATTTCATGGCTCTTTAATATAGGTTAAAAAAACATACATTAACATTTAAATAACAAAGTTGAAACTTCATGACTTTTCCAAAACATACAGTATGAGAAGTTAATATAAACACAATTTCCAGATGATAAAATATTGCAGAAGTCCTTGTAGAAAAATGTTACATTACTTGTTTGGGGTCTCAAACTGATATAAAGTTAGATGCAATGAGGAACATGTGGGAAAATAAGAACTTAGTTTTAAATTATTATACACATTCATTTCATTTCATTTCATTCCATAGGTATAATATTTAATTATGTCTGCCAAATGGGTTTTGATTAGGTTTGAGAAACATGTGACAAAAATGACATCTTAGGTTTAAATTATTATTATTATTATTATTA